>VWPU01010569.1:0-82570 GCA_013398955.1 Callaeas wilsoni
CGGAGCGCGGCCGGGCCGGGCGGTGGTGAGCGGGGACGGGACTGGGATTTGGGGTAGGATTTGTGGTAGGGGATGGGGCAGAGCCGAGGATATCGCGGTACTGGCGGTGGCGGGGCGTCCGCGCCGCTGGCCCGCGGAGGGAGGGATGGAGGGAGCAGCGACGATGGAGCTGGCGATGGAGTTGCTGGGGAGCAAGACGGGATGGGACGAGGTAGCCTTGGGGCGAGGGAAGGGGGAGGTCTCGGTCCGTGGCGGCCCCGCTGTGCGGCCTGGCCTCAGTTTCTCTAGAGAGAAAACTTTCCCGGGACGCTCCCGCCCCCGTTCCGCCCCTGCCCTCCCCCTCCGCGGGCGCGGAGCTGCGCCCCGGTGGCTCCCGGAATAACTCTCCCGTCCCTTGTCGCCGCCGTCCCCCTCCCCAGGGCACTATGAACGAGGAGCAGTTTGTGAGCATCGACTTGGACGATGACAACATCTGCAGCGTCTGCAAGCTGGGCACCGAGAAGGAAACGCTCTCCTTCTGCCACGTCTGTTTCGAGCTGAACATCGAAGGTAAGGTGGGAGCAGGAGCCATCCTGGGCCGGCCCGGCCGGGGGCTGAACGCAGAGCCGGCGCCTCTGAAAGCTTCCATCGAGTCGCAGGTTTGGAAACGTGTATCTGTAGAAAGTTTTAAACCAGTCTGTTTTCTAGCTCGTTTCCGGTGAAGGTGGGTGCTGCTCCTCCAGATGTGAAGGTGAGCCCCCCTTTCCAGAGCCTCTGAAATGCCCTGGTGCTTATTCCATCTCCTGGCATTAGACCTCTGATGTTCAACTCGGGATCTGAATCATGTTCTGCCTTTATTCAGTGGGTTTGCTTATTAATTAGAGGAGGTCTATGTATAAAGCAAGCAAATTTTAAAGCATAATATTTGGGTTTTTTTGGAAGCAGATCACTAGATCTGCTTTCACTAGAAGTACTCGGGATTATTTCTTTTTGTTTTCATAAAATGTTGATACGTGTAATATGATAAAACGGGGTTCATTATCAAAGCTTCTTAAAGTTTGGAAATTGTTAAGTAGGAATTTTGGCCATCTTTTAAAAGACTAATCTTGTAAAACCGTTTTGGCCTCCAGAACAGTATTTTTAAAATTTTAAACCTGTTTTGGTAAAGAATTTACCCATCTTGTTGCTTTTCTTCATGCATGAATGAGTGGTATATTATCTTTGTCTCTTTTTTAAGTCAAATTGCCTGTCTTTGGAGCAACAAAGCAATTTGTTCCACTTACATAGAGTGGTCTTCGCCAATTATATGTGGATATGACTACCTAGAGTAATTTATGTTCCTGTGAGGCAGTTGAATATGGAGATCTCAACAGTGCCATGTGATTAGTCCCATTTCTCAATCACGGATAGTAGACTTTTGTTGCTAGTAGAGGCAGTGTGTTTTAATCTGAACAATACTTTGATACTTTAGTAATAATTGCCATGTTTTATGCTTTTGTTTAGAAGAGACGTGTCTGTGTACTTGCACTTTTTGTTGAAACTCAAGAGCAGCTGTCTTACCTCAGACAACCTGTCAGTCTGAGTTTTCTTATTGCTTTATAGTGTTAAGTTTAGACTTCTCAATATGGAGAGAGGATGTTTCTCTTTCTAGGCTTTGAAAACATGCCGACACAATGAGAATTAAGTAGTTCCATTACATTACTAATCTAGTTTTGTTTTGAAAGTGTTGAAAGTGACAGAACACATTAAAAAATTGCTGGATGGTTCCTGTGCTCTGTTGTTTGAGATAAGCTGTGGATTTGTCAAAGCTGCTTGCTATGGCTGTGACTTTACAAAGTGATCGTGTGTTTTAAGTGGAATAGGGGGGATTTTTTGGCTGTAAATAGCCTTGATAGTAGGAAAGACTTAATCTGTGCAAAGCAGACTACTTTGCATAATCTGCTAAATTTTCAGTTAATTTTAAAAGGAGGCTACTTGGAATAGAATAGTGATGAAAGCTCCCCTTACATGGGCCATTGCAATTCTTTTATTTTGCATAATAAAAGTATACATATCTTTGATCATTGTAGTGTCAAAATGCCTTAATTTCCAATAGTCTGTCTTTGTGTGCCACTTTGGAAAGATGTACTGTTACTGCTCATAAGGAGAGGAGGTTTAAAGGTGGCAGAGGCTGTGCCAATGACTTTTTATAAAGAGTCGCTATAAGACTTTTTAGCTGAACTACTGCATGAGTCAGCTCTTTACCATAGCTATGGTCACGCTCTTCCTACTTTGACATATCTCTACATTCCTGTATTTTTTTTGTGAAAAGACTGATTTTTATACGTCTAAAATAAGTCTTTTGGCAGCCCTGGGTAGAGCATGAATTGGACAATTCACTGAAGCACAATGTTATAATGGATGTTTTCGTGCTGACCTCCTGGTTATGTTTTAATGGTGTTCAGATGCATTATAACTTGTTGAACAGAATCAGCTGCAAGTTGCATCAACTCTTGTAGATGTGTTATCCCACACTTACAAATGAGTGTCGATCTCGCTGATAGTTTGTCTTTTTATTTAGCGTCGTTTAAAACTGTCAGCAATTAAAACCCGTACATATATTAAGTATTTCGGGAAGTGAGCTAGGCAATTCTAAAAAAATATTCATGCAACAGCTAGGACAGGCTTGCTCATTTTTGGTGTTGGTGTGCATGTGGAACTGCTCCCTCAGAGAAGCAGGAAATAGCTGCTGTTGGAGAGCAGGCAGGCTATTAGTCACAGCTCAGCATCTTGCAGGATGCTTGAGTACTCCCACTGTTTGCAGCACCCTGTTAACTTCCATGTGTTAAGTGCTGTCTGACTTAATTGGAATGTATGGCACCTCTTCCATCTTTCCTGACCGTGCAGTCTGCACCAGGAGCTGGGTCAGGATAGAAAGGAGCATTACAGATGGATGTGCAAGGGCAAGCAGTGGGCTTGGCAATCTTAGGTTTGCCTTTGGACTCGGTGATCTTAAAGGTGTTTTCTGACCTAAATGCTTCTGATTTGTGAGTCTAGGTATGAAATTCTGGAGGTAGATTTCCCAATTTTCTTTTTTTAGCAGGGCGTAACATTCTAATGCTTTAACGAAACTGATGAGGACAATTCTGTTTCCCGTCATGCCAGCAGCATCTGACTGCTTAAAGCTGGGCATGGCAAATCCATGTGCTGGGAACTGATGCAGCTGAACTCACCCCAAAACAGACTTTCTCAAGTGTATATGAACAAAACACTACAGAAATACGATTCACTTAGCTGCACTTAATTACGGTGTAATCCAGTGATGGTGAATCTTTGCATCTCCTGGCACCCGTGAGTTCAGCAGCTGTACGGGTTTGCCTGTGTCTCAGTGGTGATGTTGTTGATTGGCTTGGGTCAGTAAGAGGAGAAATTCGCAATAGGCGACTTGGAGACCATCCCCATCTATAATAATGACTTCTGTCTGGATTAATGTTGTGACGTGGCTCAGCCCTTACTTTCCTGACATTGGGGTGTTTGTTTGTAACCTTTATTACATTTGGACAGTAGCTTGATCATTTTACATAATTGGAAGGGGGAAAATTGAGTTTCTCTTAAAGTCCTTTATAGAGAGTACAGCTATACAGAAAGCTTGATTTGCGGTCTGTCTTGATTAAATAACTGTTGAATTTCTGATTAAGGAAGTCAGTTACTGTGTCATAAAACCTTTGGTTTTTATCAGATATTAGGTCTCCATCATGAGTTTTCTAATAGTAGATTTTTAGTATTTTAGTGAAATAAAATTACATCTTAGCCTAAACTGTGATTATGCTTCTTACCAAGTTCAGTTAATTCACAGAAACTGCTGGATTGAGTGTAACTGAGAGATCAGCTGTGGTGTCTGTCCCAGAATTTATTCAGGAGTGATACATATGGATTATAGGATCTATTTCTCTGAAGCTGACTGAAGGAGTGGTAGCAAGAGGAGAGGTAAAGAGAGCGGGAGCATTGGAACAACTAAAGCCAATATGCAGGTTTAAACTTAACCCTGTTAAGTGTCATCAATCTTTCTTGAACAAGGAAAAAGCAACATGCTCAGGAGGGTTTAATAGTTCTGATCTTCAGTCTAAAAGGGATGGGAGCAGTGTTGTCTCTGGAAAGGACAGTATTTTTTTTCCTGTTGCACTGGCTCATCCAGCTCAGTTTGAGGATTCATGCTCAGGGAAGCTGAGTGGACTAAGCTACACATAAGTACTTCTGTTGCCAAACTGGCTTTTGTGTCTGAAGGATTATTGTCAGGTGATTTAACACAACAGAATATTAATGTGCTTCTTAAAGTTAAAAATGTTCAAAGTACTTACATGTGAAATACTAAACATTTTGGGAAATGAAGCTGATTCTGGAGAGCATTTTTTAAGTTCTGTATGGAGTTTAGAATATCCTGGTGGGGAGGATCTTTTGGAGTTTGATGTTGGCTTTTGTTTGCCTTGTGCATATGAAATGAACATCAGAGACTGTGCATTGTTTGTTTTTCTGAGTAGGTGTCACAGTAGCAATCAGTGGATTGAAACAGGAAATGTTTTGAATTCATATGTAACTAGTTTGCATAAGCCAGGAAGTCACATGTTGTGTGTTAGTTGAAACAAAGTTCTTCTTTTTAATTTCATTAGAATATGAGAATATGATTAACTGAACTCTGCTAGCAGAGAGACAGTACTAACAACAGATCTGCAGTGATACTTCAAGGGTGAGGAGAAATGCATGAACACTGAAAAATACACACGTGTATATGTATAAAAACTGTCTGTAAATGTATACATCAATAAAACAAAATCCTCTGCCTGAATATGGTATTTTGAAACTCCAGTTCTAGGATTTCCAAGCTGTGGATGTCCCATCCCCAGAAGTGTTTTAAGGACAGGTGAGAGGGAGCTCTGAGTAACCCAGTCTAGTGGAAGGTGTCCCTGGCTGTGGCAGGAGGTTGGAATGAGATGATCTTTAAGGTCCCTTCCAACCCAAACCAGTCCGTGGCTCTGTGTGACCGTGTATCCTGTGTCTCACCCCTCACACAGCAGCAGCCAGAGCGTCCTGCCTGGGGAGCTGCTTAGAGGTGTTCATGTTTTTCCCATGGGAAGGCATTGCACACAGCAGCTGTGTCCTGGGATCCTCTGGACACCTGTGGAAATCCCAGCTTCAGGATCTTAGTACTTGAATGTTTTTGTTTGAACATCAAACTTAGAAGTCTGTAATAATTATGACTTACCTTTAGATTACTTTTCATAGTGTATCTATCTTTAACTGGATTGATGCTGGCATTTCTTAATGCAGAATTAATTAAAAACCTGAGTTTCCTCACATTCAAGGGTTGTAATGGAGACAAACAGTAATAGAAGTGGAAAATCTGATTGTTTGAGGTGATTTTTTACTCTTTTGCTTATCTGGTGCTGCTAACTACGATAATACCTTTGAGAATGCTGGCTGACAGGCAAACTGGCTCACTTCCATTTCTGTTTAGGGCTGAACAGCTGAATAGCAAACAACAGTTCCCATCCCAGGTCTTGTAATGTAAGAGACTGTGTAAGTACTGGGCATCCATTCCCCTGATTTATGTTGAGATAGTTAGGATTCCGTGGCCCTTTAAAGTGCTGATAGGCTCAGCTTTTGAGGCAATTTCAGCATCAGGTTTGTGCATCTCAGTCTCCAGGCTGAGACAAGGATGTTATAAATAAGTCTGTCTTACCGCATAGCTCTTTTCCTGTTAAGGTCTATAAAATCTTGTATAATATCCTCATTCTGTGTTCATTTAAAAAAAAAAAAAAAAGAGGGGGTGGGTTTAGTTGTTGCAAACTGTAAGCACTCGATTTTCCCTTTTTTCCTTTTTACACCCTACAGAAGAATATCTCGCTGAAATAAAATGTGTTGTAAGGTGTAGTTTAAAGAATTGGAAATCGCTGTTTAATATAATTCTGTTCCAGAATATTACACATCCTTTTTTTTTCAGTGCTAATGAAATGATAAACAGTAAAATAGATTATTCTGGTAATAAAAGCTAGACATTTCCATCGTTGCCCTTTAGACTAGACAGATGAGAACTTGTTTCAAGGTAGCATTTGCAGGCCAGGAGTATGACTCATTTCTGCAAACTTGAATGGACATGTGCAATTAGCTGCAGTTTCCACTAAAGCTCTTAACTACAAATTCAAGCCTGAACATGACTGGAGATGCTATTCTTACTCTGAACGCTGTATCAGTACCACTGAGTAATGTCAAGCTGTGGGGCTGGTTTGATAAGTACATTTTTGCATTCTTAATGTGTAAATTTGGGAGATTTGTGCATACAAACAAGATTATCAAGTATTTATGTTACCTGGCATCATCCAGACTACAGAAATACCAGCTCATGACTTCCACTCTCTTCTAGGTCTATTTAACTGATTTTTCTTACAAAGTTTGTGACATGATATTTTCTGTAGTAAAGTTTTCATCATAATGCATTGCTTTGTTTAATACAGTAGTAAACACTTTTTAGTAAAGTATTTCATAAGGAACATGATTTTTGAAAATATATTTAAAGGGCCAGCTGGATCTCTGTTCTGTCTGATATAGTATGTCTTTGCTGTGTGCTAAAATACAAATGAGCTGATAGAAATGAAGTGGGAGGTGATTTGTGTGCACACTTGATGTATGGAAAGTACTGGCATTATCATATGAAAGCAAGGAGAGAACTTTAATTTATGAACAAGATAATATCTAGTCTTTATAAAATGTCTGGTTTTATAAGTTAATGAATGGCACTGGCATTTTCCTTCTAGCCAGTCTAATAAATCTTAAGATTTAACTCTCAAATGAGATTGCATGTAAACCCTTAAAAATAGCAGTTGGCTTTACGTCTTGTCAGGCAGATGTACTGGAGATACACATCTCTAATGATCCTGCTTTTCAGTATTGGCAGACTTGTATGGCTGAAGAATATCAGTTTTGCCCACCCTTGTTATTTAGGCGTGTGGATAACTTGTTGTCTTAGGTTATCATGGACTGCTTTTGTTTCACATATTTTGAACAGGTCTTGGGATCTGCTTGTCTGGAAACCCCCCCTCTTTCAGCACTCTTGGTAAACAGCCTGTGCAGCAGTGGCTTAAAATAGATGGACACGAACATTTGAGGTCTTGTGAAGCATTTCTGTGTGCTGCGGGTCTTGGCCCTGCACGCTAGGTAAACCGCACTGGAGCTCGTCAGATCTTTGTGTTCCTAGTGCACACGCGCAGATGTCCGGGAGCTGTTCCATGAGCTGGCTGGACATCCCTGTTTACAGAGTGCTCCTGAGGTGGACAGCTGAGGGGAGCAGCAGCTGGAACATTTCAGAACACACAGTGAAGACCAGGGCTCTTAAACTGGGCAGCCACAGACAAGGGCTCTTGCTTACTCTAGGAGTAAAGGAGAAGAGCAGAGGTGTCTGTCACAAATCTCTCTGGAGTTCACTATTTCAGATGAGGTGAATTGTGCCTGAGAAGCATTTCTTCACTGGCTGTGAGGGTGGGTCTCCACAGCTAACTCAAATGGAGTCAGGTGTAAGTCTTACCCATAAGTATTTGTAAATTCCTCAAAGGAGTTTTAAATAACTAATGGTGTAGTACAAGCTTATCATTGACTATTCTTGTGTCTACAAGTATTCTTGTTCATTTTAGTTCATCTTAGATTCAGGGGGGATTTTCCACTTCAGCTGCTATTCACCATTGCAAAAAACAATTAGTTTGCAGCATTGCATTAGAAATTGCGAAGAAGGGAATGCAGGCTTTCTTTAACATTTCCAACTGATGGAGCTGAAAGACCAAATAAGAAGTTTGGTTCTTTGTTTTGTTTTTTTTTTTTAGAGAATAGCAAACAAATGAAAAAACCCACTGTTGAAAATAAACAAGCAGGCTAATGATCACTGATTTGTTTTTCTTCTATGGAAACATTTGTGAAGGGACGTGGAATAATCTTGGTATTCAAGAACATTCCTTTTGAATTGGACTTGTTGATTACTATTATAATCTCCAAATAAGACAACTATTCTAGCAGCTTTATATAAACATGAGCAAACATTTCAGTTTAGTTTTGTATCTTTATAATGAAGAAGAGTTATACATAGTTCCCAGTGAATTAGTTGCAAAGGCAGAAACAAAGTTTTTTTAGGGTTCTTACCCTCAAAAAAACAGAAAGCAAAAAACTTTAATATAATGGAAACTCACTTACTTTCAAGTACAAATGCCTTAAAATGGAGTAGAATTTTTTGAGATGTGATTGCATGCCTCGTTATCTGGTAGATATTCTCCCTGCTCTCAGCTACTTTACTGTTATGAATAAATAGAAGTTACAAAAATGTGTATTAAACTGCCTGATTGCTAGTCACGCGTTTACAAAATTACCTTGTACGGGTGGTTTAGGAGTCATGTTGACTGCCTGCCTTGCACAGCTTACAAATTGAAATAGTCAGGGTTTGGGTTGAGTTTTTTTGCCTAAACATTAGGCACTTACGTAGGAAGTCCTGTTCTTCAAGTCGGTATACAAAGATATTGTTGAGTGAAGTGATACGTTCCTATTTCATCTAGGACACGTGAGTTACTAGCATCAGAAGCAAATAATGGATTGTAAGCACTTACATTGTTGTATGATTTGTCTGGAGGTTTGGCATCAGCCTGTGAATCATGTGCACTTGAGGAATGATCTCTTGCATGAGCTTGTTTCCTAATAGCATCTGTGCTGTCTTAAGTTTGTTAGATATGGTCTTCTAGATACTAGTGAATTTTGTGAGGTTTTTTTTTTCCCTTTCAGATTAAACTTTTCTACTCTGGGTGGTTGTGGGGGTTTTTCTGTTGCTCTTTGAGGGTTTTTTTCCTTCTCTGAAAAAATAAATAGGAAGCATAGGACATACTTGGATATAGTCTGCAATCCTGTTCTTGGAAAGTAAGACAAGGGGCAAATGTACACATACCTGCAAATGTGAGGGGGAAAAGAAGTTGATGCTTTTATGATTGCAGACTTGAAGAACCAAGCAAAAAGTGAGTAAGATTGAGGTTGATACTGGCAAACAGAAATGTGGAGACAGAACTGAAACCCTGTGAAAGTCCCTGGAACTCACAATAACTTATCAAAATTACAATATTGCTTCTTGTTTTGTACAGAGGTCTTGCCATGCTTTATTAATCTCTTGGTGTATAGTGTTGAGTAAAGTAAGGTGTGTTCTAAAGCTGCATCATCTTTATATATCACTTGGTCCACGCCAGCTCACCAGATTGTAGCTTTTTCTGCAGTTGTGATGAAGGGAAGAATATGAAGTAATCTGAGTGGAGTATGAAGTCTTCCCGAAAAGAAATGGACATCTGTTCTGCCTCATAAAGCTGATGGTATTGCCCACAAGAGAAGGATTTGTTCCAAAGAACCGTGCCCTTACTTGCTGTAAATCTGGTATGTGATTGCTAGTTTGTGCTGGCACAGCAGCTGCTGGCCCTGCTCAGCTCTTCCAGAAGGTTATGGCTGATGTTCTCTGCATAGGAAAGGACCAATTGTCACCTTAGGACAAAAGAGAGATTGATGGTTGTTTTACTTTTGTGTGTGATTGGTACAGTAAAAATCCAAGCCAGTTTTGTGAAAGCTGAAGCATGTCTGTCAGCAGTTCTCTACAAAAGTGGTTTGGTTTTGCACATTTTCAGTTCCTTACTTTATTGAAGATTCTTTAGATGAGACCCGTTTTGGGGTTTTTTAGTGGAGTAAGAGAATGGGTAGGGTGTAAATTCTGGTCTTGTATACTGAAAGTGTTTCACAATAACCTGCCCTGTGCTCAGAACTAAGGACATTGTGGCAAATGTGTGGCATATAAATAGCAAAGCTTAGTCTTGAAGTAACATGGGTTTTTTTCTTTCTGTTATAATTGCTCATTTCAGGCACTCTATTACTGAGTTCAGATAAAACAGATTTCTTTAAGCAGCATGCCTCTAGAATGGGGAAGTTAGCAATGTTCAGAACTCTTAAAAGATAAGTTCATCAGAAGAAAAGACTTAAATAACCTTGAGCTTAAGACTTGGACATAATTCAGTTGGGGCTTCATAAAGTCGTGCTGCACTTGTTCTTTTCTTGTGTAACAGTTTTTGTGTTGGCTGTTCCTCTCCTTCTGGACAAGTAACATTTATCCTCATTGAAGTAAGGAAGCAGTCTCAAAGGAATTTCTTTAAGTCATACCATCAGTATTCTGTCATTTGTTGTGCAGGTGTGTTTGTTAGGTGGGTTCCTGAGCATTATTGTATGGAAAATTGTGCAAAACGTGGTTTTCAGCCCATTGATTGTTTTCTGTAAGTAAAAGAAAGCACTTTTGAGCAGCAGCAAAGTAAAATGTTGAGGAATCACTTGGGTAAAGCAAGTAACATTGAACAAATCACTCTGGTTTTCTAGGGTTTGTAGTGTTGTGAATATATTTGCTGGTTTATAGGGTTTGTAGTGTTGTGAATATATTTGCCTTATAATTTCACTTGACAATGTTTGCTTTCCCTTGATGGCTTGAAGATTTAAGGTTTCCATCATGCTACTTGAGTTAAGCAGGTTTGCTCTATTTAAATAGTGCTGATAAGTCATGAAAACAAATGACTTGTCTTTCTTGTTTTCACTAGAAATGTTTGCTGGAGTTTTTTAAGTCTCTGTAAAGATAGAGAGGGAAAATAGCGTTGCAAATAGGTAGCAGATCATGCAGAGCTTAAGAAAAGGTGGTGAATATCTGTTTGCTGAAAGAGTTTGAAAAGTATTTTGAGGTGTGGAGTGAGAATCTTGACTGTGCCCACTGAGAGGAGGCACAGAGGGTACTTTAATCCAGAACTTCCTTCTTAAAAGGTGCCTCTACTTAGTATGTGAGTTTTGTTTCTTCTAATAGTTCTCATGAACAGAAGGAACATCTGTTTTCGTGACTTTACCTTTTTTCCCCTGCTGCTGAGAACAAAATTAATTCCACTGCTGTTTTCTTTTATTTTCCACTTTTTTAGACATTTTGCCCCATAAATTGTGTGCACTCTCAGAAACTCAGCCGGAAAATAGTGCACTTAAATTTCAGCGCTGCCTAGAGAGTGGAAAATCAGCAATTTATAATGGCTACTCTTGATGTTTGACCTCCTCAACTTCAAACAGCAGTTACCAGCAAGTGACATAATCACAATGAAGTTCTTGTATTTGTTTTCACCAGTTTCATGTTGAGAATTTTACCTTTTCAGATGAGTTTTGAGTAGTGTGGGATTTTGTGGCATTCAGTAACTTAAAAAAACATTATATGTTAATCGTTTGTTGTGGGGAGATTACACTCAACCACAAGAATTTAAGAGGGTAAATCACGTAGAACTGAGAATTGTTGTAGCATGTAGCTTTAGTCTAATCATCTAGTAATGTCTCTGTTACCAGATTTTGTTACCTGTTGCATTTAGTGGTTTTTCTTTTACTTTAGTCACTTTTAATTGCTAAAAGGTAAGATTGCTGCAGCTTGGTTCGTGTTGCCTAGATTCAGTGATCCAATTACATTGTTTGTTGGTTTAAATATTTTGGTATTAAGCACTTTCAACCACTGGTTCACAGGTATATTATTGTTATTAGCAGTGACAAACTTGTTAGACAGGATTGTTCTTCATTTTATTGGGAACCTCCCAAGCAGTGTATGGGGTATTTAGATAAATGATAAAGTGTTCATTACTCTGGACTTGGATTCTGAATCTAATGTGTAGGTGAATCTGAAGAAAAATAAATATCCACTGAAGTTGCAGAAAGTAATTTTGTACTGGGGCACTATTAACTTTCTGGAATAGTCATTTCTCATACCATCTGTGTTCACTCACTAACTGCAGATCTTCACAGATTGTGTTCCTTTTTAACCTGTCAATCACTAGCAGTTACTTAGAGGTTTAAGTTACCTGCTGTAGCTATTTGAACAGTCTTTGAGGGAGGCTGAGCAAAGAGGAGAATAAACATCGATCTTGTGTGATGTCACGGTTTAACCCCAGTGGGATGGGGAGAGAATCTCAGCTTGTGGGTTGAGACAAAGACAGCTTTAGTGGGAGAGCAAAAGCTGCCCATACAAGGAAAGCAAAATAAGAGATTCATTCACTGCTTCCCATGGTTGGGCAGGCGTTCAGCCATCCCCAGGAGAGCAGGGCTCTGTCATGCATAACGGTGGCTTGGGATGACAAATGCCATCACTCCAAACATTCCTCCCTTCCACCTTCTTCCCCCAGCTTTACACACTGAGCATGATGCTGTATGGAGTGGAATATCCCTTGGGTCAGCTGGGATCAGCTGTTCCAGCTGTGACCGTTCCCAGCTCCTCGCATGTCCCCAGCCCACTCACTGTCAGGGTGGTGACACAGGCAGAAAGGGCCTTGACTGTGTGTAAGCCCTGCTCAGTGATAATGAAAACACTGCAGCACAAATCCAAAACGCAGCCCCATATTACACTGTGATAAAAATTAACTCTATCCCAGCCAAAACCAGCACACCTCAAATGAATTTCAGGACAGTTTAATGTTGGCAAGCATCGACAATATTAGAGCTCGCTCCCCTAGCTGGGCTGCAGGCTCGTACCAGTGCAAAATAATAAACTACAACTGAAATCTGAGTTACGTTTGACCACTTGCAGTATTTGAGCAGATGGCTCATAACATTATGCATAGAAGATGGGAGCTTATATGAGTGCTGTCAAAATGCTCTTCAAGATCATTCTATAGAACTTGCTGATACACAGTTGGGTTTATTTTACTTCTGCAGCTTATACTCTTGTGTGTAGGGGTGATGCAGCATGTGTGGAGTTGCCAGTTTGCTTCATCTCTGTCACCATGCAAGAGGCACATGCTGAAGTCCTACTCTAGAGATTACGGTGTGCAAAACACTTTGCACGCCGAGGACTCGAGCCTGAGAGAAACTTCACAAATTTTTGACTGTGAGGTACCCTTGTTTGCTTCAGTGATAAGACTGTTAGTAGGAAAGCATCACCAAAGTTTTTGGATTTTTGGTTGCTTGTGAGTAAAGAATTTAAAAAATTAACCGGTAAGTGAACTTCTTTCCATTGTGTCTTTACAGGAGTACCAAAGTCGGATCTTCTACATACAAGATCTTTAAGGGGGCACAGAGACTGCTTTGAAAAATTCCACTTAATAGCAAATCAGGACTGTCCACGATCAAAGCTCTCTAGAAGTACTTATGCAGAAGTAAAAAATATCTTGAGCAAAAAAATTAACTGGATCATACAATATGCACAAAACAAGGATTTAGACTCTGATTCTGAAAGCTCAAAACCATCCCAACACCAGCTCTTTAGCTTCAGACATCAGACTGATAGAAAATTACTCCCACAGTTTGACTCCCCAGTACCTAGATACTCTGCAAAATGGATAGATGGGAAATCTGGAGGCATCTCAAGCTGCTCACAGACTCTGCTGGAACCAAGAGAATCCACTGATTTCAGACTCGGTGCTACCTTCTGCTGCAGCAGTGTTTTGTGGTCCAACCACAACCAAGTCCAGAAAGCTGAAAAAGCTGAAGGTGATTCAGTTGCCAGTGTTCATAGGAGGCATCCTCAACACAGCAGGGAGGAATGTGAGTATACATCTATTTACACACAGCCTAGCAAGCAAGAGCATTTTTTCAAATACCTATTGATCACTTCATGTCCCCACAGGCCATTAATTCTCATCCTGAAGTCCAGCATGTAAAACCTGTGGGGGGGAAAAAGAGCTACCTGGCTGAGCAAATAGGGTGGTTTGGTTTTTTTTTTTTTATTTTACTCTTGGCTGTAGCCCAGTGTGATACAGGACATGTCTAATTTATGCAAAAAAAAGTCATTTCAGTATGTCATTCCTGGGAGTTGCACAGCCCTGCCTGTGGAGGTGGAGGTTACCCAGCTCCTGCAAAACTCTCTCTTATTGAACTTGCACAATGCCCTGAGTTACCTTTTACAGAGAGCTGCCCTAAGCAACAGGGGAAATTAGAGGTCATGTAGCAGAGAAAACTCATGAAACAATCAACAGTCTTAATAGTAGCAGATGTTCCTTGTGCATTTTACTGGATTTGTTTTTTCCTTGTGTTTGTTGAGTATAAGAAAGCGGGAAGGCCCTTCTGCCACCATGTCCTCTTAAAGACTGTAGCAGAAGACCTGGGCCATCTTTTGATGACTGTGGTGATAGTGAAAATAACAGAAAATTAGCTTCCCTGTTGTTTAAGAAGATCACTAGAATCTTTAGAAGTCTTTAGAAAAATCTAGGATATTCTAGTATCTCTGGAATCAGGCTGCATGAAATGTGTTAGGAATAGGTTCCTAGAGCTACATGCTGTTACCATCCTGCCTTTAGGCAGCACTTGGTCCTGGACTGGTGTATGTCCACTCTTACTTTTGTAGATGAGGAAAGTAATTGGAGAGGGTTTCTGAGCTTCAAAAGACCTGAGAAAGAAAACAAAAGCACTGATAAAATATTCGAGGGAGAAAACAGGTGATGAAAAACAAGGTAGTAATGGAATTCAGAATGTCAGAAGAGTCAGAGAAAGGGGTACTGTAAAAACTTAGAATTGGCTTCTTTAGGCTCCCATTTTTTTTAACAAACTGACAACTCTGTCCTTGCAAAGCTGAGTCATTTCTCATTCTTTATAAAAGGACTTTACTTAACTGCTGCATGATGTGTCATGTTGCATTTGTAGTGAATTAGTAGCCTTAAAGCCATAAATCAAAACAGATACACTGGGCTGTTTGACCACCTGTCCGCTGGAGTCGTAAATTGGGATTACATAAATCAGGACAGCAGTTGACAGAGGAATTATGAAAGCTTGACCTGGTTTATGGGGTTGTCTGACTGAAGTTAGTGACTTGGAATTTATCTCCAATCTTTGATTTCAGGACGGGAACAATAAAGCTGCATTGAGCACAATAACAGGTTTTTTCTTCTGTTATGACTGCATAATGCAGCTTTGAGCCATATTTGCTTGTATTTTGCAGTCTTTACCTTTAAAAGACATTCATTTGGAGGCTCTATGGTTATATAAAGTTTGTATGTTAGATGAAAACTTAGACTACCAGAATTAGGTACCTTCTTACTGCAATACTTTGACTCTTAACAAAATAGCTGCTTACCGAAAAAAAGTATTAATGGAAATGTAAATAGCTTGGCCAGTATTTATTTAGAATTTGCCTCAGCTGTGGATAGAATAATATTTTACTGTTTAAATTCAGTGCTCTGTTCCTTCTCCCTTTCCCTTCTGTATCAGAATAATGTGCCATGAAACAGTCCTGTCCCAAAACACACACATGAAATGTGTGAACCAGCCTGTCTGCCAGATGACAAAATGTTAATGAAAATAGTGAAGAATGGGGAACATCCTACCACTGGGTATAAAAGGAGGAAAAAATCTTGAAATTTTTAGCTGTTAATTAGTATATTAAATTTGGTCAGGGTTTTCATGGTGCTTAAAGGATGGTAAGATGTGAGAAGGGACTTTTCAGGTTTATTGATAGCTGAAGGTAGGAAGGAGCACCATTTTACCTGGCTGATGGAGGAGAAAGGTGAAGCTATTTTATTCTTAACTGGGATTATGTCTTGAGTACCCAGTCTTAGCTATTGCCAGCTTCTTTGGATTGGCAGTACTGTCAGCAATTTAACATCCCACAACTGCCAGCTGTGAGAAAGTTTGAAAGGGAAGGCTTAAGATAATCAAATAATCCAGTGGGCAGCTAAAACCCATCTTTTTCAGACCTCTGGACTTTAAATTTGCCATGGAGAAACCTTTTGCACAGAGAAATCGCTGAAAAAAAGCTGCAGCATCGTTTTTTCTCAAGTATGCAGTGAGAGCTTTGCTAAGCTGCAGCAAAAACAGCTTAGCTGAAGTTTAAAAACAGTACTTTGGAATTGCAAGGTCTTAAAGCTTGTGCCGGTGCCCTGTACCCCCTGTGGTGTTCAGCTTGTCGCTTTTCACCGTGGTGACAAGGGCATCTCAGCAGCAGGCATGGCACCGTGTGTGTCCACTGCAGGGCTGAGGGAATCCCAGGCAGCAGGTCAGTGCTTTGCTGCTGTTGATCAAGGGCAGTGAAGAATACTTTCCCAGTTCCCTCCTTTGATGCTGAATGTGTATTTTCTGTGAGGATGATTGTGCCGGTTTGGACACAAATCCGGGAGGAAACAACCTGAGAGGGGCGTCTCTCTCTCTCTCTCTCCTGCCTGCCAGGCAAGCAGGCCTCGGCAGCACCTCCCCCACAGGTTCAGGAAAAATAATTTCTCGAGTGAAAGTGAAAAAAACTATTTATTTAACAAAACAGAGTCCCCTGCTGTCACGGGAAAAAGGATATTGAACCCCCCTCCCCTGTCCTCTAAAAGAGGACTATGGATTTTAGAGTTCTTTCTGTAGGTAAAACCTGCAGTCCTGAGCTGGGCCGGGCCGGCCAGGCAGGGCCCGACGATCCCCCTTGGAGGGTCCCGCCGAGCAGGACCGGAGATGGGAGCTGGTCTCAGATGAAAAGCAAACCAAAAACAGTCCAAAAAGGAAAAGAAGCTGCTGAGGCAGATCACAGTCCCTTCTCCGCTGAAAGCCGAAGAGACTAGCGAGCAAAAATCCTCTAACCAACCAAATGTTGTCAGAATCGGGAGAGAAAAGAATGCAAAACATTCTAGTTACAAGGTCAAGCTGGCCGCTTTGAAGAGTTCTCTCGGCTTCTCTCTCCCCCCTTTGCAATTTAAAGGTACACTAGAAATCAAGCAGGCGATGGGGAATACAGTATTGTCATAGAATCACCCCAAGACAATGATCAATGCACACAATCCGAGATACAGAAGGGCTTTTGAATGATACAGAGGATCTTGTAGCGCTCACCAGGAGCACAGAAGGAAACCTGTTTTTATTATGCTGGTCTTCATGTCAAGCCAGGGGTGTCCTTCGTCGTTTGTCACTGAGATACTCAGTGGAAACCATGTAAGTTATTCCTTTATGCATAAAGCACAAACCTTGATAACCAAAACAGGGAGCCACATGCTGAAAATTCTGTCAGGAAGCTGCTTCTTGGAGGCTGGGAAACGTAGCAGGATTTCTCTCAGAATTGTCCCCTTGCCCACAATTAAACAGATGTGCTTGCAGGGGTTACACTGGGGAAATCATGTTTTGCAGTCAGAGAAGGGTGGAGTATTTAAATGTGCCAAGCAGTTCTGATTCTGGATGCTTCTGTTTTCAGGGCTTGATTTCCCACCTTTTTGACATTGAAGAGAGGGCTTTCTAATGGAGTAAATCCTTGTTTGTGTCAACATTAAAAAGATAATTTTCAGACTTTCCTCTCATAAGGAGGAATGACTTTGAATGACTGATAAATACTATTGTATTTGACTTACCGCCACACATCTGTTGATTATTAGGATGCAAATAGGAGAAATCTTGAGAAAATAGGAGTCTGCTTAGGGATGCTTATGTGACTTTGGTAGTAGTAATAACAGATTTTATTGTTGCAGTGACTACAATGACTCTAGGAGAGTTAAAGCAACTTAATGAAAAACTGCTCAAGCAAATCCAGGGTGAGAATTTTTCAATACTCTTTGTTTTGGGGTTGTGGTGCTTTGTAATAAAAAAAGGTCTAGTTTTAAAAAATAAATTTTGATTGCCTTTCTGTCAGGTAAGTTTTTAACTGAAGTCTGTTCTTTTGGATGGAAATGTGTGATATAGAGAGATTTCTAGGTGCTCTCATTATGTAATCCGCTTTGGTGCTGCGAACTGGCACAGTATTTTCTTTAACAATTTGACTAGAACTATAGAATTGTTAAGGTTGAAAATGACCCTTAAGATCATCAAGTGCAACCATTAACCCAGCACTGCTAAGTCCCCCACAAAACCAAGTAGATCTTAAATGCCACATCTCCATGTTTGTTAAATCTCTCCAGGGATAGTGACTCCACCACTTCCCTGGGCAGCCTGTTTCAGTGCATGACAACCCTTTCCATGAAGAAATGTTTCCTGTTATCCAATCTAACTTCTCCTGGTGCAACCTAAGGCCATTTCTTCTCATCCTGTCACTTGTTACCTGAGAGAAGAGCCTGACCCCACCTGGCTCCACCCTCCTGTCAGGCAATTGTAGAGAATGATAAGGTCCCCCTGAGCCTCCTTTTCTCCAGGCTGAGCCCCCTCAGCGGTTCCTCATCAGACTTGTGCTCCAGACCCTCCCCCAGCTCTGTTGCCCTTCTCTGGACATGATCCAGCACCTCCATGTCCCTGCTGTGAGTGGCCCAGAACTGCACGAACGCAGGATTTGAGGTGTGGTTTCACCAGTGCCCAGCACAGGAGGTGACCTCTGCCCTGGTCCTGCTGCCACACTGCTGCTGATACAGGCCAGAGTCAGCTTTGTTTTGAGTTCTAAAGTGATCCACCTCGGCTCGGGTTGTCTATGACTAGAAACTAAGTGATCCTGTTCAGTTTGCAATGCATACAAAGCTGTGCTAGAACCAGGAAAAGCAGAGTTCCTGTGCGTGATCTCACTTAAATGTCCGTGCCTCTTCCCTAGTGTTGTTTGTCACTGCTTCCCAAGCCTGTGTCAGTAGAGGGATCAAGTGCATTGACCCAGTGCTGTTGTTGCAGATGTGTTTGAGGAGCTGACACAGCAAGTCCAGGAGAAGGACTCCCTGGCCTCGGAGCTCAATGTCCGCCACATCGCCATCGAGCAGCTGCTGAAGAACTGCTCCAAACTGCCCTGTCTGCAGATGGGAAGAGCGGGGATGAAATCCAATGTCCCCATATAAAGGGAGACGACTTCCATCCCCCCTAGAGCAAACTGTCCCTAACAGCGTTGTTAACTGTCAAGTACAGCTGCACCCATATTTAGAAGCTTTTGAGAAAACTTGGGCAGCTTTTTCTTTTATTCATAATCTGTGGGAAGTCTTATTCCACTTTGGGTTTAACAAAAAGGGCAAATATTTTGGGAATTAAAATCTACTGTAATAAGGTTTATTCACATTTGGGGATTATTGTTTTTTTCCCATAACTACGCATGAGCCTTGAAATGAATTCTGTGTTTTGTTTATGATAAAATTGTTTCTAGCAAAGAATGACCTGAAGCCTGTAAACCTGCATCCTTCATACAGAGGACAAAATAAAAATTTGACTTTTGATCAGGTCTGATCCTGTTACATCCAAGAGAGCTTTAAGAGGAGAACAGTATTAATGAAACTCGTGTTTTCTTATTTATTATGAGCAATATTTTGTTATTGAAATTTTATACTAAATAAATATCACTATTTTAGGTACTTTTCCAGAACTCTTTATAAAATGTCTGAATTACTCTGTGTAATGTTTATGCCTTGTGTATGATCGTTTATCCTTTTTCAGGTCTGTATCTCTCACGATACAATTTTAAAAAGTGTTGTTTCCCAAAGAGATGAATTTCAGATGTTGAAGAAAAACCTCTAGTGATGTATTACTTATTTTTATCAGCTTTATAACTGAAGAATTTGGTTCATGAGATGTTTTAAAAAAGCACAGCACTTGCTTTAAATTGAAAAAAGAATCCATACTTTGGTTTTAATGCATAGAAGTTGAAGTTGTTTTATATGTGTGAAATTTTCAATGCTGAAAAATTACTTTGACGAAACTCAATAAATTTGTAATACTACACTGCCTTGTTATGATTTCTTTATAAAGTTAGATCAGACTGATAAATTCTGTTTCAATTCTGAAATGCAAGCAGTAATGATACGTTATAAATCAGAACAGCCTTTGCATTTTTTAAACTTACATCGGTCTACCATGACAAGAAATCTTAGTCTCTGCCAAAAATACTGCAGGGCTGCATTTGAATAGCTGAAAAAAACAGGGGGAGGATGGGATGAGTGGAAGATACAGACACACACACGAAAAAGTTAAGTCTTTGTGGTTTTAGCTCTTTAAGTGAAAATGGAGTAACTTACATGGCTGGCATGAAGAAAGGTTTAGGTTTGATTTTAAACTCAGGCTGAGAAATAAGCCAAAGTTCAGAGTAGGTTCATTGATTGGCCTTTGTGTAGTGATAACTGGGTGACATAGGACAGGTTGGTTTTGTTTGTGTTTTTACTAGTTTTTATTGTTTTCTTTCTTATCCTCCAGCTGTTCCAAAGCCCTTACACAAATGCATGAGTAGGGACTTGAGCTTGTCTGCGTGGTTTGTGGCTCAGGAGGGGTAAAAATCAGTAGCATCATTGCTTGTGTATGCAAGTGGGCACTAGAAAATCCCTATTTCTAGTTGTCAGAAGATAGATTAATCTCCATGTGCAAGTCTGTTTGTAAACCTTGTTGATTCAGTACCAAGGTAAGGGTCAGGTGAGAGAAGTATCACTG
This sequence comes from Callaeas wilsoni, assembly GCA_013398955.1. Taxonomy (NCBI): domain Eukaryota; kingdom Metazoa; phylum Chordata; class Aves; order Passeriformes; family Callaeidae; genus Callaeas; species Callaeas wilsoni. Next base: position 20,284 of record VWPU01010569.1, read on the forward strand.
AGAAGGACCTGAGGACCGTGGTGGAGAACAGACTATCCCTGAGCCAGCAGTGCCCTTGTGGCCAAGGGGGCCAATGGGATCCTGGGGTGCATTAGGAAGAGCATTGCCAGCAGGTGGAGGGAGGTGATCCTGCCTCTCTACTCAGCCCTGGTGAGGCACATCTGGAGTGCTGTGTCCAGTCCTGGGCTTCTCAGGATGAGAGAGATGAGGGGGTCCAGTGGAGGTTGCAGAGATGATGAAGGGATGGAGCATCTCTCTTATGAGGAAAGGCTGAGGGAGCTGGGGCTGCTCAGCCTCGAGAAGAGGCCACTGAGAGGGGCCCTGATCCGTGTCTGTCAGTGCCTGCAGGGAGAGGTCAGAGCATGGACCAGGCTCTGCTCAGTGGGGCCCAGCAATGGGACAAGAGGCCATGGGCAGAAACTGATGCACAGGAAGTTTGATCTGAATGTGAGAAGGAACTTCACTGACCACTGGAACAGATCACCCAGAGAGGGTGTGGAGTCTCCCTCATTGGAGGTATTCCAGCAGTGTCTGGGCACAATCCTGTGCCATGTGCTCTGGGATGACCCTGCTTGAGCTGGGAGGTTGGACCAGATGACCCTCTGTCGTCTCTTCCAACCCAATCCATTGTGGGGTTCTGTTACCCGTACCTGTAAAAGTGGCAATCGTGCAGTCTGAGGGAAGCTGGATTTAGCATTCCCCAGGTGTCTGATCAGACTGATGAGGGTCAATTACAGTTCAACTGCAGAGTGAGGAGAACTAAGTTACACTTAACACTTCTACTGTTTGCTTTTGTGGGAATTAAATGCAGAACATCTACTTTGAAGTCCTTACTAGGATTGAAGCGCTTTTTTTGTTCTTGTTACATTAGATAGGTTATTGATCCAAGCAAGGTTGAGGGTTTTTTGGTTTGGGTTTTTTTTAAGGGGAATTATAATTAGGAATGCTGACTTTGGGGACACGTAAGCCATGGAGAAGCGATTTTTTCGTGCTTTGCCTCAGATTGTGGCTTGAGGGAAAGGAAAGCATACACCTGAGACATATGCTGAAAAATTAACTATATAGCTTTTTTTTCTCGGGCCCAAGTTCCAGAGGGGGCCAACATGTACCTTAATGTCTGTCAGCTCTGAACTGCATTTGCTGCAGCACATCTCTGTAGCCCAGAGGAGTTCAAGAGGAGAGGCATGGCTATAAGAAAATGTGCAAACCATCACATACATGAAGGATTTCTTGCCTCATTGCTTTCCAGACTTTCACTGGAAAATCTGTGCGGTGTAAATATTGAGTTAAATGTGAGCTGTTTATCTAGATCTTGCATTAAATTTGAGTTGTTTCTGTGTATGAAGCGTTGAATCTTAGGGTATTCTGTTCAGAGATGGATGTATTTTGAGAATAAGCAATGAACAGTCTTTAAAAAGGCCAAAGGGAGGAGGCTTGCAAAAGTGGTATTTGAGGTTATGAACACCTGTCAGATCGATGTGTTGGAGAGAGGAGAACAACAGGATGATCAGAGGGATGGAGCAGCTCTGCTATGAGAAAAGGCTGAGAGAATTGGGATTGTTCAGCCGGGAGAAGAAAAGGCTTTGGGATGACCTAATTGTGGCCTTCCAGCAACTGAAGGGAGCCCACAGAAAGACGAAGAGAGACTATTTGCAAGGGCCTGGAGTGACAGGACAAGGGGGAATGGCTTCAAACTGACAGACAGTAGGTTTAGATTAGATAGTGGGAAGAAATTCTTCCTTGTGAAAGTGGTGAGGCACTGGCACAGGTTTCCCAGAGAAGCTGTGGCTGCCCCATGCCTAGAAGTGTTCAAGGCCAGGTTGGATGGGGCTCTGAGCAGCCTGGGATAGTGGAAGGTGTCCATGCCCATGGCAGGGGGTTGGAACAAGGTGGTCTTTAAGGTCCCTTCCAACCCAAACCTTTCTAGGATTCTATGGTAACATTGTCTAGGTAATGCAACTGTTTCTGTCAAAATGGGAAATGATAATTCCATGTGACAGATGTGTCATAGATTGCAGGGGCATTTACATTTGTTTTGCAGGTACAAGATCTAGATATACATATTTAAATACTTGAGTTAATTTTGAGGGAAAAGTAATAAAGCAATCTGCTATTTTCTTTTTTTCAGATTAGCAGATTGGTTATTTTATTTTTCCCCAAGATTTTTGGTTCTAGGAAAGAATAAAAAGTTGTTTCTGGTTTTTACTGGCCATAAAATAGATGATGTGTAACTGCAGCTACACTAAGGAAGATGTATCTGTAGAAATAGCATTGAGGCTATTAAAGTTAGTTGGGTTTTATGTTAAGGAAACTTCCACACAATAGCTGTGGTTCTAAAAGATCTCAAAATCATGATGCTTCTGGCTAAAGAAAGCCAGGGTTTAAATTCATAAAGTCTGCAAGGAAGCCTGTTTTTTAAAAAGTCCTTTTTTATTGTGTTGTGTGAAACAGCCCTCTGTTCACTTTTGTTTTGCAATATTAAATGTGTTAGCATCGCTTGGCTTCAAGTTCTAAAAAAATGATTTCATAAGGATGGTATGTTAAGACAGTGTGTTGGAATAAAGGGAAGCAGGAATGCCAGTGGCCATAGCTCTCAAAGTAGATTAAATTCTGCAGTAGAGTGGAAAAAAAACAAAGATGCTGCTAAATTACTATTGTTTGGTAGTGTAATAATATCACAAGTCAATGGCAGATCCTGTGGTGAAATGAAAGACAGAACTTCACTGGGTTTTTCACCTCCATTTAATTTGTATCCCATAGGGTTCCCATTGCCATAAAGTCCTTAAACCTGCAGGAATGTCTTGCAATCACCTGTTTATCTACCATCTGCTTAAATGTTTATTTAAAGGACTGTTTTTCTCTGTTACTGAGAACAAATTAATTTGCTGGTTGTAGTTTTGAAGTTAATTCTTTTCCATGGGCCTTTCCTAGGGTAGCCACATAGACACCTCCCAGCCCTTGCCTGCAGGAGCATCTTTGTTTGCTGTTGTCTGCAGTCCTGAGTCACCATGAAAAGCCTGACAAATGCCATTGTTCTTCCGGTGGCATAAACAACAGCAGCGAAATCATGGTTCACTTCTCAGTACTGGTAACATCTGAGAATTTATTCTCTTCCCCTCCAGCACCCTTGGTAACCCCCCAGTTCCTTCCTCACTCACCTCCTCACCTTCCTCAGTACCAGGCACAGCTGTTTAACCCCAGCTCAGGTGTCAGAAAAGGTGCTGCCACGTGAGACAGTGCCATGACAAAGAGAGGCAAAATTGCAGGCTGAAGCAGAGTTGTTGACAGAGCAATTTATTGGTAGCTCAAGGATTCAAGAGTAAAGCATGGACCTGAAAAGGTAGAAAATAGGGAAGAAATTGGGTCTTAAGCCCAGAGCTGGCTGAAAAAGTGCCTGCCTGCATACTAAGAAAATGTTCAAAATATGTTATTTTTAGGAAATACGACTTCGCACTGATAAAAAATGTGCATGATTATTAATAATCACCTAATGGCTAACAACAGAACACTTAGGAGGTTCTGTCCTGTCCTCCCCATCTACCTCAGTAACTCAGGAATCAAACGGTGCCTTTTTCAGTTCTTTAAACTGTAGTCTTGGCATTAGGCTACCATTAAAAAACCCTCGTTGTAGCATTTAGCTTTACTCACAACAACAAAGAAATGAATGCAAGCACCTTATTTACTGAGGTGCTATACTGGCTCCACATCAAGATGCCCCTGAGCAAAACCCTGTGCAGTAAGAAAAGGCCTACAGAGACTGGTCCTGGGGCAGCTCATATGGGAACTTCTAGGGTCCTCATCTTCATCATCTTCATCCTTAGCAGAGTGCAATGCTGGGACAAAGCGGAAACAGACCATGGGACAGAGGTGGCCTTTGCACTCTAAATCACATGGGGTGTCTGTGTGGCCATACTCACAAAATTAGTGAGATACAGTCACATCTATCTGTAATGAGAACTTGGGTAAGAATTTTTCCTGCCTCTTATTTGAAGATTTATTGTGCTCTTCTGTGTATTCTGAATACTTTCAAGCCAGTGTGTTGGTTCTGTGGTCACTCAAGCACATAGCAGCCTTCATTGACTTCTGTCAAGGATAAAAAATATCTTTTTATATAACATATGCATATATATATATATATATGAGTGTATGTTACCATCGTGGTAGCATGGATTACTATATTACATAAGTGAAGAAACATGGCTAAAGAGAGAGTTTATTAGCCAAGGGTAGCCTAACTTCTTTTCTTATTTAATAACACCAGTTTGATCCAGAGTCCTGAGCGGAACACTTCCAGTAATTCCTTTTAAAAATACTTTTTCTTCCTGATAAAGCAAAAAAAATAAGTACTCTGTGAAGCCAAACACCAGCTTTAAATGATAGGACTTCTTTAATCCACCTAAAGCAAGATGAAATTATCAAAAAATAGTTTCAGGGGTTTCATCTTTTCAATGATTTTTGCTAATCTGCTTAAAAAAACCCCAACACTGTGGGAAGTTAGTGTAAGGGGATTGGGGCAGGAGAAGTAGCGGTTTTGTGGCTTCCAGTAGGTAAGGTAATTAGAATTCAAAATCTAAGGCAGCCAGCCTTCAAAGTGAAAAGATCATAGACTGCAAATTATTCTGTTTAGAGCTGTGAATTGAAATAAACACTTATGGACTTCTCTCCCTAGACGGCTTTAAAAGAAGATCCTGAATCGATGTTTATGTAGGGTGCACTTTTGAAAATCACTTGTGCTCCTTTCTGACTAGAGGTTTGTTTGAAGTGCCATCACTTTAAGTTCTTTGTGTAGTTAATCTTGAACAAGGCCTTTGTACAGGTGACTGTATTTAAGGATAGTTGGTCCTTCAGTGTGGAGATAGGTGAAGGGATAATACAGTGTCAATCTGCAAATAACTTTGGAACGTGCAATATTTCCCCTCCCTCAGCACAATACAGGCTTTGAAGAGTTTAGTAAGCAACAGCACCCTCCAAAACTGCATCCAAAGCCCCGTGGGCAGCAGGGCAGGGAGGGGATTCTGCCCCTCTGCCCCGCTCTGCTCAGACCCCACCTGCAGGGCCGCATCCAGCTCTGGGCTCCCAGCACAGGGAGGACAGGGACCTGCTGGAGCCAGGCCAGAGGAGGCACCAAGGGGATCAGAGGGATGGAGCAGCTCTGCTATGAGGAAAGGCTGGGAGAGTTGGGATTGTTCAGCCTGGAAAAGAGAAGGCTTCGGAGTGAATTGTGGCCTTCCAGTGCCTGAAGGGTAAGGAAGGGAAGGCAAGGCAAGGCAGGGCCTTTAAAAAGTGCTTAATACAGTCATGGGAAAGATGCACTCACCTACACCACTAACCAGTAGGCGGGTCAAACTCATCTTCATTAGCCTTAAATCCTTTCATAAATGTTCTCCCCAGCAGCAAATGAGCACTTATTTTTTTATTACACTGTGTACTTATAGAGGCTTCCCGTATAGCAGTTTCATCCAAACTGTCCGGTTCTCAAAATTTGTATTTTCTCCTTGTAATCAGCTCTTGAGAAGGGAAGGAGGTTAATTTTTGAAGGAAAGGTGTTGTTGCTTTATACTGAGAGGCAAAGGAACAGGAAGGAAAAGGCATGGCCTTTTTTTCTCTTTTTTTAGCTTTTTAAAAAAAGATAATGAGATTTCTCCCAGCAGTAACTAACAGGATCCTGCCCTTGGAGGAGGTAGTCAGCATCCACACAAGGCTTTCAGTGAGTCTCTGTCAGCATCGGCTACCTCTGCAGCTGACTCTGCTGAGACTTCCCCCCGAGATGTGGGGAACAAGGATGAGTGGGAGGAAACTGCAACTTTTCCAGCCCTCAGCAAATGAAGCTGCAATTCTGTGGTTTGAGATAGCCCCATGCGGACCCCAAGAGCTGGGTTTCTGCCAGCAGGCATAAGACTGTCTCCCTCCAGCCTCTGCTCCCCCAGGAGCAGGGCCGAGCTGGCCTTGTCCTTGTGCTTTCTCGCAGCGCCCACCAGCTGGCCTTGGGCTTGCAGAGAGGGGCTGGGGATGAAGAACAGCCTGTTCCGAGAGCGTGTTTTTCTGCTGGGTGACAGTGACCCACGGCAGAGCTGCCAGAAGGCCTTGGGCTCAGCCACAGAGACAAGCCCGGCTTGTTGCTCGTGAACAATTGCCATTGTTTTCTTTCAGTGTGACAAATGGCCAAGGTCGTTGGCTTGTGCTTGTTTTTGTACATGTTAAAATAACACAGCACTTAGAGAAGCCTTTCAGTTTTGGTGTGGGGGTCAAAGAAAGACATTGATCCAACAGGAGAAGCAGACCAGTTATTGGTCCCAGTAATGAGGCGGTGTCTTTCAGTGCCAGAAAAATAAAACTAGTGACCAGATGCTTTCATCCATTCCCTTATTTCTGTGCCATCCTATTCAACAACCACAACAAATATGTTAATTAACTGCATCGATCAAAATTAAGTGCCCAGTGTTTAAATTCAACATTTTAGTGTTCAGTGCCACATCATGATCAATGTAATCTCTTTGCTAGGTCTGGTTTTGTACTGCATGTTGTTTAGCAGCTGAGGTTTTCCACAGAGGAAAAGTCAGATGACAAAAATACTCTTTTAAAAGCAGATAATTTACACACAGTAATAGCATTTATTTGTAAATACAACACCTATTTGTCTGCAGATCTCAATCACAAGTATATTTATTGTTCTATCTGGCCAAAGAGCTTTAAAAGAGATCCAGCAGTGACAGTGAGACACCTGGTTCAGTGTCATGGAATCACAGAATGGTTTGGGTTGGAAGGGACATTAAAGCTCACGTCGTTCCAGCCTCCTGCCATGGGCAGTGACACCTTCACTCTAGACCAGGTTACTCAAGGCCCCAGCCAACCTGGTCTTGAATGTTTCCAGGGATGCTGCACCTACTCTCTTCCTGGGCAATCTATCCCAGCGCCTCATCACCCTCATTGTAAAAGACTTCTTTCTGATATCTAATCTAACTAGAGCCTGCTTTAGTTTAAAACCATTACTCCTTGTCCTATCACAACAAGCACAGCTAAAAGGTTTGTCCCAGTGGTTTGTCATCGTTAAAAAGACCTGAGCAGGCCCTGCCAAAGGAAGTCATCATGGGGAAGTTACTTCATGGTGAAGGTCAGCTAAAGGCTTTGCCAATTTAGCTTTGATATTCTTCATGTTGTTATCAGAGAGGCAGATCCTAGACAGTGCGTAGCTAACTGTGAAATGCAGCTTTTCACCCCACTGAAAGCACACAGCATAGTCATCATTTATATTATTTATATTAAACTTCTACTTCAATGCATCAATTCTTCAGCACAGTGCCATTTTCTATAGGGCTTTGTGAACATTTCAGTTTCATTTGCTGATCATAGGCCTTTTTAAAGGTGTGATTGAGGCAAGACTAATCTTTTCTGAAAACTTGCTTGTAGCTGTGTATTATCTCTTGAGAAAAAATTACATAGCTTACACAACTGATATAAGCAGGGAAAATAGCATTGCCCAGCAATGCAGATTTCAAACTCTTCTGATCACAACATGATCCCTCAGCTGCTAGTTTGGTACTGCTGGTGTACACTCCTCAAGACAAGGTGTCTGCTTCCTTTCTCACTGCTGGAAGCTGCAGATCTGATGAGCTCCTGTGCATATGCACATTGGCATGAGGTCATGGAACCCTCCCTGGAAGGATGCCTTCTCCTGTCCCTGTGAGTCTGTGTCCAAAGCTGACCAACCTACACACCTCTGAGACATCCCTTGTGCTGTGATGGTCACTTGAGAGGTGGTGACTCCAAGCCAGCTGGCAGGGCTGTCCATGCCAGGCTGAGTCCTCAATCCAAGCCAGCTGTCCTGTGGGGTTTAACTGGCCATGAACTCCACCTGCTGCCAGCTCAGTGCTGGGTCTCGTGAGGCAAAGGCACCTTTTGGCCATCAAGGGAGCAGGTGAGGGTGTCTGTTCCCATCCCTTTTATAGCTGTCCCACAACAGAAACAACCTTCACCATAGTTCATGGTGTTAAATAACGTCAAAACTAACCTGGCTTATGTTGGAAGAAAGTGAGTCAGAGACCACCTGTTGCCCTACAAAGCTGAGGAGGCTGCAAGGGTCTGATGGTGCTGGAGATGGGCTGGGACCAACAGCTGCTCCCTGCTGCTCTGGTAAAGCCCCCAGCCCTGCTGTCAGGTCATTATCCTTCCACCACACTCACAGGCCACCAGCTGACCCTGCTCAGTGCGAGTGGGAGCCCTCGGCGCCAGCTCCCTGAGAACCCAGCCAATGGATCCAGCTTCCCTGAGAGGCTCATGCTGGCAAAACCCTTCCCCTGAGCAGCCAAGTGTGGTGAGCACTGGAGTCAGGGTGAGGGGGAACCACAGATGGGAATTACCCCAAAACAAGGTTGGAAGCTGGTCAGGATGAACAGAGCTCGTTGGGCCCCCACATGCCCATGTTTTTTCTCAGTGCAGGAGCAGACAGAGTGATCAAACACTGAGCAAGGTTAAAAGACCATCTCTGATTGCTCGTTCAGTGAGTTCCATCTATTGTGGAATGAGGGGGAGGAGGAGGAAAGCACAGAGAAAAACCCTATGTGATATTCTGAGCAAAGCCTGTCTCATGGTGACTAACCACAAAGGGACAAACCACACTGTGCTGCTAACTTTAACCGTGGCAAACCAGAATGCTTCATTTTGCAAACTTAGCTCCACATGCTGCACTTTCTACAGCACCTTATCACTGGTTTTAAGGCACCTTTCACAATTTTGAACTAAAACAGGAAAAACTAAAGATATTTCCTTCTTGCATCATATTCAGACGTGTGAGCAGATCTGTTCAGAAACACATATCATGCTAATACCTTTGCTCACTCTTTGGGAAAGTTGAATTCATGGTGCTCTGGCAGAGTTCTCATTCCCAAGCCAGGCTTGAGGTTTGCCCAGCAAACAGGGACTAAATAATAATCTCAAGATGAGTAGCAATCACTGACTGCAGGCCACACTGACTCTTGCACTCGCTGTTGCTCTCTCACAGGCAGACACATGCAGTCACTCATTATCAGGGATCAGCTGAGGCAGGAATGCACCTTAGGAGATCACCTGGTCCAAACCCTGCCCAAAGCAGGACCAGCCAGAGCAGGTTGCTCAGGATGGTGTCTAGATGGGTTTTCAATATCTCAGAGGTTGGATACTCCACATCTTCTCCAACTAGCCTCTTCCAGAAGATAAACACCATTACAGGAGAAAAATACAGAAAAAAAGTACAGCTGCATGCGATGCAGTGCCATTAGTGCCATTAGTGCCACTAGTGTCTGCTTCTGGATTAATCCTTCTAAAAGTTCTCTGAAATGGACTTCAGTTCATTTCATAAATAAGTTCCTTCAGACTTATTTAAAAATGTAGAACCCAAAATACAAACAGGTGTTTTGTGCAGTACAGTCCTTGCTCTGGTAAATTCAAAATTGCCTGAGATCCACTGGGAGCTACTCCCATTGCCCATGGTTTAAAGCAGTCCTGCTGGACAAGTCATTAGTAAGCAAGCGTGGTGCCAGGTCACCTGTAACAGGGTGGCATTTTTGCTGCCTTACAGAGGTATATCTGCTTGTGTTGCCCCTGCAGACAATGATAAGCACCCTCTCCCTCCACAACAACAGCAGGAAATTAGTTGTAAATATTCCTTATTCCTTTATTTCCCATTAATATGAGTCAGCTGTTCTATATCACAAGGCTGTGTGCCACTTCCATTTCGAACTGCTGTATTTTGGAGCCAGTTTTTACTTTGTGGTATGTCCTGTGCTAAGAAATACACTGAAACTGGAAGCCTTGGGCTAAAGCATTGATAGAAGAGGAAGAAAGGTAATATTTGCAGTCTCCTGCTTCAAAAATCCAGTATAAACTCTCAGCCTAGCACTGGCATTTATGAAAGCAGTGCAGAGCAACTAGTCTGTTGTGTTACTTTCCCTTTATAAACTTTGCAAAAGTACACTGGGAAAGGATAAAAGAGTCACTTGTAGGGAGAAGAAGTGTTGAGATCTGTCAAGACAGATCAGGCACACTGAAGGATGACAGTGCAGTGGACGTCCTGAACACTGGAGTCCCTGTTGATTTCAGGGCTTTTCTTCCCCACTATCAAATGGAGAATGCTTAACCCCACTTGGAGTACTGCGTCCAGCTCTGGAGCCCTCGGCACAAGAAAGATGTGGACCTGTTGGAGTGAATCCAAGAGGGATGGAGCATCTCTCCTATGAGGAAAGGCTGAGAGAATTAGGATGGATCAGCACAGAAAAGAGAAGGCTCTGAGGTGACCTAATTGTGGCCTTCCAGTACCTGAAGGGAGCCAATAGGAAAGTCAGAGAAGGACTTTTTACAGGGGCCTGGAGTGACAGGACAAGTGGGATGGATTCAAACTGACAGAGAGTATGTTTAGATTAGATAGTGGGAAAAAATTATTTACTGTGAGGGTGATGAGGCACTGGCACAGGTTTCCTAGAGAAGCTGTGGATGCCCCATCCTTGGAAGTGTTCAAGGCCAGGCTGGATGGGGCTCTGAGCAATCTGGTCCAGTGGAAGGTGTCACTTTCCATGCCAGGGGGTTGGAAGAAGATGATCTTTAATGTCCTTCCAATCCAGGCCGTTCTACTATTCTTGCTCAACTCCACAAGCCTTCAGTCAGCAGTGATGGAACTCCACTGATACCCGTTCTCTAGGCAAACCAGGAGCCTCCAGGTGCAGCAGCTTTTGAAGTGGGCTGCCTGGTGTGGTGCAGTGCTTTCCCAGACAGCTGAGCCAAGCAAAGGTATTCCCACTGCTTCATCTGCCCTCCTTCAGCATCAGAGTTCTCTGCCACTCCACTGCAACCACTGAGCCAGCCCTGGCCTTTTCCAGACCCTGCTGGGATCTGGTCCTCAAAGAGGCACAAAACCAGCTGCAGCCTTTGCTGAGTCCCACTGGCTCACGAGGAGCACCCAGAGCTGGGCAGGGAGGAAGGTCAGGCAGGACAGGGATGAGTGGGTGTGTTGGTGCAGCTGGCTGGCATGAGGTGAGCTGAGGAGGTGTGTGCTGCCAGCTCACACCCTTTAGCACCCTGGGTGGAGAAGAGAAAGCCATAACCTCTTTCGTACTGAGGCACATTGTAACCAGAGGGTCCCAGTGCTCTCACTGGCTTTGAATGCCTTCCCGAGTTTCTCCACATCCCTTTCCTTACGCAGCCTCCTCTGCTTTTGCAGGTGGGCAGGCACAGGTCCCCGTGCACTGTGTTTTGCTGGCTTAATTTTCACCCAAAGCAGTTTCCTGAGATGATTCACAGTGTGAGAAATGGTTGAGTTGATGCTGCTTCACAGGCCATGGCAGGGCTGCTCCTGGGAACATGCACTGCTGGGCAGAGGGAGGGCCCCTGCTCCAGTATCACACCTTGCCCTTCATGTGCACGAATGGGTTGTAGAGCAACTGCAAAAGAGCCAAACTGCATCCACAGACACAGCCAGGCACTCAGTTCAAAGTTTTAAAATCAGAATCACAGAATCATTTCAGATGGAAGAGACCTTTGAGATCATCAAGTCCAACCATTAAGCCAGCACTGCCATGTACATCACTAAACCAGGACCCACAGTGCCACATATATACAACTTTTAAATACCTCCAGAGATGATGACTCCACCAGTTCCCTGGGCAGTCTGTTCTGATGCCTTTAAGGGAAGAAATTTTCTCTAATGTACAATCTAGAGTTCCCCTGGTGCCTCCTAACGCCGTTTCCTCTTGTCCCGTCACTTGTTACCTGGGAGAAATGCCTGACCCCACCTGGCTCCACTCTCCTTTCAGGCAGTTGCAGAGAGTGATAATGTTCCCCCTGAGCCTCCTTTTCTCCAGATCAAACACCCCCAGCTCCATCAGCTGTTCCTCTTCAGACTTGTGCTCCAGACCCTTCCCCAGCTCCGTTGCCCTTCTCTGGACATGCTCCAGCACCTCAATGTCCTTCTTGTAGCGAGGAGCCCAGAACTGAACGAACACAGGATTTGAGGTGTGGCCTCAGCAGTGCCCATTAGAGGGGGACAGTCACTGCCCTGCTCCTGGTGCCACACTATTGCTGACACAGGCCAGGTGCCATTGGCCTTCTTGCCCACCTGGGCACTGTCGGCTCACGTTCAGCCACTGCTGACCAGCACCCCCAGGTCCTTTTCCCCAGGGCAGCCTTCCAGCCACTCTGCCCCAGCCTGCAGCATTGTTGTGACCCAAGTGCAGGACCCAGCACTTGGCCTTGCTGAACCTCAGACCATGGGCCTCAGCCCATCAGTCCAGCCCGTCCAAAGCTTTGTTTTATTATCATTAAGTCTGAACGATGAAGGTGGCTAAGAGGAGAATTTCACTTATTACCAAAGGTGCGCAATGTCTTCAGGGTCAAATCCTGCATTGTTTATGACAACTTTGCACCTTTCCTTTCAAGCAGAGTCTCAAACTGCAGCAACTCTAAAACCTCACTTGGAGCTGATGAATTTTTAATATGATCAGCCTGACTGCATACCTGGTCAATCAAGTAGTGCAGCAATGTGTCTGTCCTCATTGATGTCAAGGCCTGGAATACCACAGGATTCTCAGCAAGCAGCTAGTGCAATGATCACAAACAAAGAGCTCACTCTGAGGTGAAAATTAGGGTGGAATAAATTTAAGAGGTCCATTTTTGTTAAAATAAATTTTTGAGAACTACATTAGAATATGTCTACTGCCACAATGGTTTTTTTGAGCACACAAATAAACTACAGCCTGCTTCTGTACCAGGATACTTGAGCATAGTCACCCATTCCTAGCAGGAACCACTGAAGTTTGAAACCTTGTCCATATGAATCCCAAACCAACATGAATAACCTAGCGTTTTTAGGAGTTCACAAAAGTTTTAGGCCGTCAGTGTTATTTATTTAGTCACACACACACACACACACACACACAAAATAAAAGCCTGGAACACAGCATTAAAAACAACCTATAATTAAGTTGGCTTGACATAACAAGCCAGAATAATCCACGTGATCTGTGGTATGGTCTTTTTCTCCAGGCCATTGCAATGAGGAGCATTTAAGACATTAAGAAATTCCTAGGTCAGGCATTCCTAGGACTAGACAGTTTCTGGATGAGAACAGAGCCAGCTGCAATTATCCTACCTGCAGTGAGAACTGCTCCTTTACAGGCCCGAACGCGCCTGTTCCCCAGCAGTCCCTGACGTTTTAGTGTGGGAAGGACCGGCATGGCCCAGTCGAGTGAAAGATCTGAGCGATAACAATCATCTTACTGTGAGAACAAAGGACATCGTTGCCTCAGCGTAGGTTTCCATCCGCTTTCACACAAGTCTCAGGAGACTCACATGATGAGGGTCTTTTGAAGGTCCCTCACCTTCAAAACTGCAAACACACTTTTGCAATAAAAGTGGAGAAGGGATATTGGAAGTAGGGAGGGCAGAGAGGGGGATGCTTCCTCTCGAACCACAAGGGTGGTGGAGATGCTGGATCTCAGTCATCACCCATTTTGCCTGGTATCTTCTTCGCAACACTGAACGCCCAGGCCAGAAGCCAGGAAACCTGCAAACATGTCCTGGCATTTCCCAGAAACAGCTTCAGAGCTTTGACCTACCTGATTCTGTTCCTGAGCCAATGCTGGTATTTTGCCAAAAACAATACCAGATAAAATACATTGCAAGCTCTACCACACAGACAAATGAAGAGTGGAACAAAAGGTTCTGTGAAGTTGTATCCATTTCATGGAAGCTAGTTTTCTTCACTTACGAAATCCAGAGCGATTAAAAAGAGTATTTCAAAGCTCAATGAAGGTGTGATCGCATACATTTGACAAATATTTTGCAGTTGTGTAACGTGTCAGTTGTGGAAACTGAAAGTGATATTTCCACAGCAAGATTATGCCTTACCTAGATTGGCGAAATGTTGGATTTGATGCTTTTGGAGGTATTTTCCAACCGATATGATTCTATGATGCTATGAGTCTATGATTTCATGGCAAAGGAGAGATGTGCAGCACAGGTCCCCACTCAACTCCAAGGGCAATCCCATCATTTCCAGAGTGCCCCACGCTCTCCAGATTGTACCAGCCAAATCAGAGGAACCCGTGTCAGACCAGGGCCTTTGCAGATAGGAGACATTCAGGTCGTAGCAGCTTTCCCCTGGCTGACAACAGTTCCGCCAGCTGTCCTGATTGCTTCAAAGCATCAAGTGTGCAGTTAAAATGACTTGTACTCGTGCACACACACAAAGCGTTTATATTTCCTATCAGTGCTGTGAATTTCGGTTCTTACTCTCCACCTGATAATTCAGCACTTACAAGAACTTCCATTGCGAGCTGAGAGCTGCGTACAGCCGCGTGCAGTGTCCCTAATAATGTCCGCAAGACAAAAGCTCTCTCTGGCGGTACATTTCAGTCGTTGCAGTTTCCTTTCCCTCCCACCCCGAGCTCGCCGAGTAGCTCGCTGCTGTCCCTCCCTTTCCTGACGAGCCCACCCCAAGCTGTACCAGGCTTAGTGACAGCACTGGAGCAAACAGGGAGTAGGACATCGTCCTGTTTGAACAGAGCTGAACACACTTGGGATAAGACAATGCAGTACAGAGGGTGAGCTGGAAACTATATCTAAAGCTGTGAGGTCACAAAATTCCCATATATTGCCATTAATGAGTGCTTCATACATATCATTAAGCCCAAACATATCCAGGAGCTCAGGAAACAGAATCTACCTCAGGTTTTCATGACTTACTTGTTCTTACAGGTACAATTTCTTACCACAGCAAAATGTAATATCTGTGCCTTATCAGCCCCAGGAGAGAGCTTGGAGCAGCAGACATGCTTACGTTCAAATCCAATTTCTATGTTGCACTGACTGCTAAGCAGCTATCACTATAAATTCATTTGCCACTTCCAAGGTGGAAACATAACAATTAAGGTAGTGCCCTGGGAATGAAAGAAGGCAGAATAGCCATAGCTTGTATAAATTGCTGCTGATTTCTCTGAGTACAATTCACATCAGTAGAAGATTTATGTTTAATAAGGATAGTGTTAGTGCAGCTAGCAATAAATTTTAAGGCAATATGCCTTCCTGTCCTGTCATATAATGTCATTATGCACCTTCTTTTGGGGAATATGTTCCAAATTTAAAAAAAACTTCTGCAAGATCAAAAATACATGATACCAAGGAATCCTTCAGTCTCCAAGTCAAAAGCTAACACACAGACTATGTTTTCTTTACGTGCATGTAATATTCACATGTCTGTCAACTACAGTCGACGCACGTTTGAACAATGGAAAAAAATCAGATGTCACAGACAGTCATATAATGGCTGTCTCCTTATTAGGCATTTGTGTGTATTCAGCACAGCTTTGCCTGTATCGTGTGAATATATCGTGTGAACAGCGAATTTCAGTGAATCGCCTTCTCATTCCAGTGACCTATTTGTACCTTTTGGCACACACATCTAAGGAAGGCAGGAGAGCCTGGAGTCAAAAACATCTGGGTAATGCTCAAAAATTCATCTGATTGCTAGTAGGCTGCTATATAAATAATTGTCTTTTGTACAGACAGATACATATGTATGTGCATATATACATATATATGTATATATGTACATATACATATGTATATGTAGATTGGATTTTTGCTTTCTCTATAATGAACTAACACATGACTGGGAAAACCACATGCAGAATTTCAGACCTGTGACTTCAGTAGAACTGTCCATAGGTACAAATGAAACATTTGCTTAGGTACTTGGTTAGGGTTAAGATCAGGGTTAGGTTTATACTGGTACCTAGGCATCTTGGAATGATGTGCAGGGACAGGAAGATTTCATAAGCAAATTTTTTATTTCATAAGCAATAACTGCACATGCCAAGATTAAAGTGCCTTTAGCACTTTGTCATTTTTTGGAAGAATTTGAAGACAAACAAATCTATTTTTTATAAGAATCTGGTGTTGATTCTGTCTCTGTCATGGACACATAGACAGGTTTCCAGTCTGCCACATGAGGAAAACTCATTCAATCTTATTTGTTATCCTTCTAAAGTTTGCCATTCCTGTTAAGCAGCAATGCATTCTAAGCACAGGTGAACTTAGAACATCTCTAAAGCAACCAAGAAACTTGTGTCCTGTATCATAGCCCTAAAAATTCTTGCAAGCCTGAATTTCCATGTGTTTGAAGAAATATTTCTTTATTTAAAAGATAGGTTCTGATGCTTGCTTTATGGCAGAGGATCATTGGTGTGCTCCAGGAGCAGCATGCTGTAGAACACTGAGAGCACACAGAGCTGTATTACAAATACACATAAAAGACAGTATGCATTTATACTGCTTCTTGCAGAAACATATCTGAACATCTTTGTCACAGCCCTGGTGGACAAAGAGGCTTTCAGTGGTGGTTTTGCACAGGCATGGTAGAACATATATCTGGCGTGGCTGGCAAGGGCTGTCTTTTAAAGGAGGATTCCTCCAGCTGATGTAATGCACCGTGCCAAACTTGACCTCATTCCATCCCAGCAGTTTAGAGGTGTAAGTGTCCCTGTCACTTTTCATAGTACTTTGTTCATTGCTGAAACTGGTGTCTCACCTAGGACAATGGGCACCAGGGAAACGACATTTTCATCCATTTCAAAAGAAGATTCAAGAGCAATTGCAGTATTTTCTTCTTCTGGCTTACTTCTAGCCTGCTGCAGACTCCAGAGGAGAGAGTAGGCTGGTGATACAGGGGAGGAAATCTCTGACAGAACAACCAGTCTGGGACCCAATCAGAAGTAATGTGCTGACCTTTGTCTGGAGCAGACACCAAGCTTCCCAGTGCTTGTTCAGGCTTGACTTGCGGACAGAAACAATGGTGCAAAGTCACTGTTCACCAGTGACTCCAGAAATTTTAGCTTGCCATTTATACCTCTCCCCAGTGTGTCGGGGGTGGGGGCAAAGCTGGGACTATGGTCTGGAGCTGTTACCGTCAAAACAGAGGAGAAAACAGCACTGCTGGATTTGGACTTGCCTTAATGTAAAGCTGCTTGGATCTCAAGCTTTAGCATGTGTCTTTTTTCTGCCATCACAATAAGAGTTGGCTACTTCTGCTCTTCTTCCACAGGGATTTTATATAGTCCAGGAAATTTGAGCTTTCCATCAAGGACTGCTTTCCATGCATACTGAAACAGATACCATTTCACACACAGAATATGCACAATTTCCCTCTTTTTAGTGCATGATGTCCAAGTGAGTTCTTGTCCTTCACTTCTTTTCCAATCTCTTTATGGCCAGCCCAGAGACTGGTTCTGGATAGATGGTGCTTCTTAAGCCAACAGGCCAACTTTGCGATGTGGGAAATGCAGCCAAAAATGGCTTTATCTTTGTTAATAAATGACCAGGACCCAGGTAAACAGGGAGGCGGCAAAACGATTGATTGTGTACAATAATGACCTCACAGCTACAGCATGATGGAGTAAAACATTAACCTGAAGAAACAGGCCATTGTGTTCATAAATGGATGTGGTGTTTATAAGCACCTGTTACTTATACTTATGTTTCAGTCCCATGAAACTGAAAAGCAGATTAATTTAGCAATGTATACCATCAGTAAAATGGTATTAAAGGTTTTCTTCAAGAGCAGCCCTGGGGAGAAGGACTTGCGGGTGCTGGTGGGTGAGAGGCTGGACATGCCCCGGCCGTGTGCGCTCGGAGCCCAGAAACCCCCGTGTGCTGGGCTGCATCCAAAGCCCCGTGGGCAGCAGGGCAGGGAGGGGATTCTGCCCCTCTGCCCCGCTCTGCTGAGACCCCACCTGCAGGGCTGCATCCAGCTCTGGGCTCCCAGCACAGGAAGGACGGGGACCTGCTGGAGCCAGGCCAGAGGAGGCACCAAGGGGATCAGAGGGATGGAGCAGCTCTGCTATGAGGAAAGGCTGAGAGAGTTGGGATTGTTCAGCCTGGAAAAGACGCAGGCAGTGGGGTGACTTAATTGTGGCCTTCCAGTACCTGAAGGGAGCCCACAGAAAAGATGGAGAGAAATTATTTACAAGAGCCTGGAGTGACAGGACAAGGGACAAGGGGGAATGGCTTCAAACTGGCAGAGAGTAGGTTTAGATGAGATTAGGAAGAAATTACTTACTATGAGGGTGGTGAGAAACCAGCACAGGTTTCCCAGAGAAGCTGTGGCTGCCCCATGCCTGGAAGTGTTCAAGGCCAGGTTGTATGGGGCTCTGAGCAACCTGGTCTAGTGGAAGGTGTCCCTGTCCCTGTCCAGGGGTTGGAATGAGGTGATCTTTAAGGTCCCTTCCAACCCAGGCCATTCTATGATTCTATAATTCAAGCATCACTAAAACATGACATCCTTAAACTAGAGAAGCAGTAGGGCTGAACCATGGCCAGACAGAATTGTGTCCTCCCTGTCTCACAAATCAAGCTCTAAGCTGAAATGGACATTCAAGACAGAACCTTCAAACCAGTCTTTAAACCTGCACCTGCTGTCAACCAAAGTGCAGCTTGGGCTGCTTCCTACCAAGCCTCCTCCCTCTCCTGAAAGTCTGGCCATTAAGTTTGCTTGGTGGTATTGTCACATAATCTGTCTTCTAGACACAAATACTGTCAAAATACTGTTAATTAGTGCACGAGAATCCATTTGGTAAACTAACATTCCTTTAAAAAAAAAGCCAAACAAATGAAAAGCAATGAATTGGCTCATGTTGGAGGTATCTGCTGCATTGTACAAAGTGCCTGCTTCAATGGACAACTAATCCAAAGTAATCCTCTTTTGAGATCACTGATTCACCATCTGATTTGTACTCTGATTTGCACCGGGAATGCCTGCTGCGGCAAATTATTCCAAAGTGGCACATTAGATTATTTTTCACTGCCTACACTTTGATCTTCAGAAACTAAGAGACAGCACAGTTTTTCCAACAGCTGATGAAATAAAATTGAAAAAAATATGATCCGCACATTTTTATAAATTCTTCAACTGGGAATAAACCAAAAATAAACATCTTATTTTGGCAGTCATACCTCAACTATCTGTGAAGGGAAGGTTCATAGATTAAAAGCTTTGCTTTTAGCTTTTCCATAATCCTACCCTCCAGCTTCCCATTTCCTGTTTCTACCTAATGACTCACAATTCTGTCAACCTTTCCAACTAATGCCTAGATATACTTTCCCTTATTTTGCTCGCACAGCTCTCATTGCTGGAAGAATTCTGACCTGGTGAATGCTCTGGACTTTGATACAGGAAGCCTGGTTTGGGGTTATCCTTCTGTTGCAGGGCCCCTCTTTGATCTGTGGTATCTTACTGAGCTAATTGCTGACTGGGTTCCCCCTCTGCAAAATAAAAGACAACGATCTGCCCACTCCTTCACCTCTCAGCATTTAGTTCAATTTTTTATTTACATTACAGGATCTATGTGGTAGGACAGGTTTCTTACTGTTTGCCTGTAGCGTCTAACACAGTGAGGCCAGTCTGGGTCAGAACATTGGACTCAAGCCTACCACAAAAATAGCAATCTTATTTGCTAGTGATAAGAGAAAGTGTGTTTAATATTTTAACCAAATTAACACCTGAAAGAAGAACATTATTAGGTTTCTCCCTTACTACATTCCTATTTCCTAACTATACTATAAAGGTTAACAACAATGCACATGTTAATATGTGTGTGTGGTGGGGAGTTTTTGGGTTTTATAGGATTTTTTTTATTTTTGTATGATTGTTTTGTATTCTTAATCAAGTATTTCCCCCTCAAAACTGCCCTTTCATGAATTAATTCCAGCAGTTCAAGACTAAAGGGAAACAAAATCAAGTATCGTGAGATACAGTAAGACTGCAGAATCTAGCACTTTCTTCATAGTTGTATGTGCCACTTCATTATTGTGAATGTATAATATCAAGTCATTAAGGAAGGAAGTGTTGCCACGTGTTTTTTTCTCTTCAGTTACATAGATTAAGTTAACCTTAAGTAAATCCAGAAGATAAATCAGGATTACAAACTGGGAGTAGAGGAATACAGAGGAGATAAAAGGACAGAAATACATTCAGATTTCAGAAAGTTTTGGATTCATGGCTGTGACACTTTGCCATATCTCGTGAATACACAGGGTGATGGTCCCTGGATGAGGTACAGCAATAATATCAACAGTCATTTGAAACATATTGACATTACTAATTAGCTTGAGGCTGATTTTATGAAGCCTGTCAGATTTCTTAGGTAGCTGTATGATATATGCAGCAGAACTGATAATTGGCAAGGAGCAATTAACCACATTTCTCTCTTTGGTGCCTGCCAAAAATGTTTTAACTTCCAAATAGCAACAGTTCCAATGAATATAAACAAATGCAAACTTCTCATGGCAGGTTGAGCTGCTTCTGTAGTGAATTTGACTGATACTGATGTTTTAATAATGCACCCAGGTTTGATTGACAGAAACTTCCACAGACAACCACAGCACATCCTTTGCATCGCTCTTAATGAAACTGCAATTTTCATTCTTAGCTACATCTTGTTGCCTGAGCAACAATGGTTTGGATTTGGCTTTCTTTGTTTCTCAAGTCTAGTCAAATTAAAAGAGGAAAGAAAAAGAAAAGCAAACCAGCAGCACGGAACTCAGCAAAAAGTGCTGTGCTTTTCTAGCCCCATTTCCCATAGATTCACTGCCTACCCAAATTGTGCCTCAACAGAAACAACAAAGAAACAAAAGGGTTCTTGCTGCACAAGTTTAAAGGCACAGAGCTTCAGCAGCAGCACCTGTAAATTATGGCAAATGTTGGCTCTAACAAGGAAGTTGTTTGACAGGGAAAATTGGGGGAAAAAAAGAGAACGATAGGAAGGTAAAGAGGGGAAAATGGCCAGCAGGGAAGCAGTAGCAGGGTCCATGAGGCTTGGGAGGCTCCCTCTCACACAGCAGTTGGCTGTGATGAGCACGATGAGGCCTTTTTGCCATAGTCTTCCATTAGCACACCACACCAGCTCTTACCAGCCCAGCACCCCTGACCACCAGTCATGTCTGGGTCTGCAGTGCATGGTGAGGTTACCTGGCCGGGGGGACTGAAATGAGTGGCATAAACAAGCTTCACACAGGGTTTCCAAGCAGCTTTCCAGTGGCACGAGCCTTTCCTCTGCTCAGACAGAAGTCAAACTGACAAGCTAAAGATAACCCCAGTCTGAGTTGTGTTTTTGCTTTATAAATCTTATTTTTCAAGGCTTGTATACCAGAACCATGTTGTCATGCCTCAGTTGTTCACAATGAAGACAAGAACTAGAATCTAAGCAAAAGAATTGTTTCTTCTTTTGTTTGTTTCTTTTTTTTTTCTTTTTTTTTCTTTTTTTTTTCCCCCTGGAAGCGAGAGTTCAAATGCAGATTTTCTGAAAGTGTCTGTTTAAAATAACATGCTGTTTGGAAGCTATGCACTTATACCTCAATGAAGATCTTTCAGAGAAAGCTCTCTACTGAGAAATATGTTAAGCTTGATATTACTTTTCCCATCAGAATAAATTAATTGCACAGAGAGAAAATCAGCCACACTCAAATGCACGGCTTGTTACATCCTATGAGTTTCCACTGTGCCTTAAAAACAAGTAACAAACATAAAGTGCATTTCCTACAGTGCTCATTGCTGGATAGAATTCATGCCAATTACAGGGTTATGTTAACATCTCTGGGAAAGCATGAATAATATCAAAGTTGGGAAACACTTATTTTGTTAAATATTAGCTCACATCATTCACATTTTAGATAAAGGAAATAACAGTCACATCTAGTTGCTGTTACATTAAGTAACCAGCCCTATTTTAGTATTATGTAAATGTTAACATGGTATTAAAGCAAAATTATGTAGTAAAATTGGAAAAAACACCTCAGAGAGTGCATAATTTAAAAATATATACACATAAAATGTGTAATATAAATATGCATAAATATGTATATAACATCTAAAATCCAAGAATAAACAGTATATCTAAAGACATTTTAAAAATAGAATGAAAAACAGCAGCTTTAGCAGAAATGGTCAGACAAGCAATCCTAACTGCTTAAGATTTCAACTGTAAATTCCTTTTATTAAATACATTTTTCCCAGCTCAGCTACTGTTTTATTGCTTATTCTTATTTCAAGCCTCTCTTCAGTGATGCACTCTTGAAATCTCGCTGTTTCTGAACACGCACATTCCCCATACATGAATCATCTCACAGCAGGACGAACCTAATCCTTATTCTTCCGCATGGAAGCACAGTGCCGAGCCAGAATATTGGGGGGGCACGACGGAAGAGAATCCAACACCACTCTCACTGTGTGATACATCCTTCATCTTCTTCCATACATTTTCTTGCTCCAGGCAACTCACTGACATGCCAAAATATGGCTTTTTAGTGTAATACAATAGGACAACAATTTACTTGTGTACAATGCGTTTTATGAATAGCAATAGCATTGTCTTAGGTCAAGTAACAGTCAGGCTTACTTTCCAACTAAAAGGATCAGCAGAGCTGATCCTGAGTGGATCCTGATCCCCAGGAATCAGGGAAAGTGGTTCTGAATCCCATTTTCCCCTTGGTCCCCTGGAGCTCCATGCTGTGTCAGCCATTATCCTGCTACTAAAAGTAAAAAAAAGCAAAACATGAGTTTTCCATCCACCAGAGCAGTAGTCAGGGAGTCTGGGAAAGGTGAAAACCCTCACTTTTGCAGAAAACTCTGACACCACAAGGCATTCAAACCCCATCCAGGATGCCTTCCTGGCCCAAACCACCACTGTCCTCTGGCTGTGAGTGGCAGAGAAGCCCAGTGCACTCACCTGATGTCTTCCTGTCACTTCTGGCACCCTCAAAATGCTCATGATCAACAAGTCAGGAGGAAGATGAGATTGCCAGGTCCTAAAGTTATACACAAACTGCTGAGAGGGCAAAGGTCCAGTCCCTGGACTGCAGCTTGTCCACCTTGATTCATTTTACAGCAGAGTTGTCAGATGTGGTGCTGTGACCATTGCCCTGGGGAGCCTGTTCAGTGCCCAACCACCCTTTGGGTGAAGAACCATTTCCTGATATCCAGCCTAGACCTCCCCTCACAGCTCCAGCTGTACTCTTGGGTCCTGTCACTGTTCACCACAGAGCAGAGATCAGTGCCTGCCCCTCCTCTTCCCCTCACAAGGAAGTTGTAACTGCAGTGAGGTCTCCCCTCAGTCTCCTCTGCTCCAGGCTGAACAGACCAAGTGTGCTCAGCTGCTCCTCACATGGCCCCTCAAGGCCCTTCACCATCCTTGTGTCCCTCCTTTGGACACTCTCCAATATCTTAATGTCTTTTTTTATATGGTGGTGCCCAAAACTTCACAGGACTCCAGGCAGTTTATTTCTTACATGTCTCCAAATTTTTTAAAGGCAGACTAAACTATTACCATTTTCTCTTCTTATCAGCAGTGTAGAAAATTATGTGTAACTCTTCATACTACAAATCCATAATTGTTATTAGCATTTCCATTTTTTATTACCATACTAACTAGGCCAAGAGCAGCTCCTGCAGACATCTGCACAACAGTCATTAGAATGTCTTGTGACATCAAGACAGACCCGTTGCTTACCACACCTTTGTTCTACTCAGGTGCTTCCTAACAGCGTCTCCTCCTCTTCCGTATCCAAATGGAGCAGCTGAAGGTGTTACCTACCCACCTTTCTGCTGACAGATCGTTCTGCTGGCATAGTAGAAACTGTACACACACACACACACACCCCCATCATATTAACCCCAGCAAAAGCCTACCCAAGCTCATTTAGTCCATCCCCATTAGCTTATTGCACTGAAGCCAAAGCAGAGGCCCTAGAACGATAAACGGCTATCAGACATTCTAACACTGGTCATTGAAATACAGCACTGAGAGATGATAAAGGATTCCTCTTTCTTTAAGAAAAAACCCTAAATGCAACCCCCAAAAAACTTGAGAAAAATGTAGGACATCTGCTATGTCCTAGGAAAGTAACCACCTCACCTCCCCAGCCTCCTGCAGCACACGGTCCAGGGTGAGACCGAGAGGTCGGAATTGTGTGGCAATTCAAACCTCACAAAAGGCCAAGATTTTGACCTGGGGGAGAGGCAGAGAACAGAAGTCCTCCCTCA
This sequence comes from Callaeas wilsoni, assembly GCA_013398955.1. Classification (NCBI taxonomy): domain Eukaryota; kingdom Metazoa; phylum Chordata; class Aves; order Passeriformes; family Callaeidae; genus Callaeas; species Callaeas wilsoni. The sequence goes on from VWPU01010569.1 coordinate 44,339, forward strand.
GCGCCGGTTCACCCCTGGGACTAGAACCACCCGGGATGGCAGCCAGTACTACTGGGCATGGTGTCTGTGGTTTGGAACTGCGTGCTCAAAGCTAATTCAGAGCAAAACTGCTACAGACCAACACTTTGCATGTGGAGGGATTATGACAGGCAATGCTCACTGTTAAAGACAGTTAATCTTCTAAAATTTTGCTCTAAGGTTTGGAACTAGCCTAGCTACTTCTAAACACACCCATCATAGAAATGCCTAGTTCCTGATAAAAATTATAGAATTATGGATTTTAAAGTGTGAAACTGATACACAGAAAGACTCCACAACTCGAAAGTTGTAAAGTAGGTATGCTTTATTCAGCGCTGAGGCCCATGAGGGATCGCTCCTCCAAATACATGCGTGCCGTCAGCAGCACCCATCTCCATATTTATCCCTTAAAGTACTACAGACGCATTAGGGTTCCCCACATGCCTACCCATACTCGTGACCTATCCCCGCTTTGTATTTTAACGAGCTTTCCATGCGCTCGCGCTTGCGCGGTGCCTCCTGGTGGTCGCGGGCAGGGGTCTCAGGATGAAGTAAACGCGTCTTCCTCAGGGTTGAACTTTTCACCCCGCTTCCTTGCGCATGCTCCCTGATCCCTTGGTCCCAATCCAAACTACCAGGCTGATTTCATCCAGTTCAGGGGCCTTGGGAGCAGAAACTAAGTCATGGTCCTTCCTCTTATCAGCTGTTTAACCAAGCACTGCATCTTCAGCGATAAGTACATGTTAAATAAACATTTCGTCCTTAACTCTTTTATCAAAACTTTTTTTGTCTGTCATAGGACAGGATTTGGTGTGTTAGTGCTCCCTTTCCCAGTTTCAGCAACTCACTCCTTTGAAGAGTCCTGCAAGGCTCCCATGCACCACATCTCCACATTAGTGCATGATGTGAGAATTATTAGAATTACCACCTTCTTTTCTCTTCACCTCAGAAGCAGGTCTATTGAAGTTTATGGAAAAGTTTGATTTCTGATAAGAGGAAAAAGGTCAGAAAAACATATGTGAAAGGAACACAATTTTTCTGTAAGGACAGCAAGTTCTTATTGCATTAATAATGACTGAGTCACGAGGACAGAGAGAAGACATTGTCAAGTTAAATACTCAGGAATGGTAAAATGCAGAAGTGACTCAGTGCTAATGAAAATGAAAGTAATTCCATCATTATATTTTTGCCAGCCCAAACTTTCATGGCTTATGTTGTGATAATTGTAATTAATGTAATTTACTTTTTAACAGGTAAATTATTCATAAAGAACATGGTACATACAGCGCATTGTAAATATTTTACATATTCAGTGTCAGCTCACATCTAGCTGCCTCCTGAGCATTTATGCAGCCTGCACTGTATTGCAAAAGCAAGCCATTCAAAATAAATTACTTGAGATTATTATTGTATCCCATTTTCCTGTAAACAATGAAAGTCATATGAGGAATAGAAATGAACTGGAATGAACGACTCTAAAGTTGCAGCTATGTTATGTTAACAGTGTTGTTAAAATCCAGTGAGCTGGGTCTCCAGCATGCAGATTTCAGTAAGCAATCTTTGAATGTGGCATTGAATTATAGTGAAACATGCTGGGGCTTCCTTTTAAGTAATGATTTCCCTCTTTACCACCCACATGCTACTGGAGTTGAGACTGAAGCAAGTTAATTCCCTTTGTTTGTGTTTGACCACCTGTATTTTGTCACTAACACCTGGAGCCTGCCAAGGGAACTGCAGTGCCAGTCACCCACCTGCACGGCTGCTGAAGCCAAAGGTGGTTTGCTCACGTGGATGTTCCACAAGATGCCTTAGAGAGAGGCTCAGAATTACTCCAGAGTCACATGAAATAACTACATACATTTTTTGCAACCTCATAGTTGATAACAACATCAGCATTATCAACTACCATGTCTTTTAAGTCTTAAAAGGAAAGTGGCAAGTGCTGTCAGCATGCTCTGTCCCAGCACTGACTGGAGCAGGGTGCCCTGGGAACACGCTGTGCATATCTATGAACACTCGGGAAGGTTCATATGTGTGGCAGGCAATGGGATGCATTGCAATACAATGCAAGCTGGGCATCCTGCTCAGAATAAAGGGTTTCTGCACATGGTAGGAGGATAGAGGTGCCTGGAAACACCAGTGCCAAAAGCTGGGGAGTCTGTACTGCAGCCTTGGAGCACCGCAGCTGAGGATCATCATTTTTTGAATGCAGAGAGAATTTGGCTGCATGCATCTTTTTTACAGGATCACAGAACACTGAAGCTGGAAAGCTCCTCTGGAGTTTGCCTGGGCCAAGTCCCTGTGCAGAGCAGGGCAGCTGAGTGCCTTGGGCCCTTTTAGACCTGCTGCTCAAGGTCGTTTGTTGCCTGCCTTTTTCTTGTACTTTGATCCTTCTTTTCCACTTTCACACTGCCTCCTTCCCCTGTTGTCAGCACAAATACCAGTGCAGCTGACTGCTAAACTGAATGATGAATGTACCCGAGTTCAAACTACACTTCACCATATGTAAGCAATTTTAAACCATATCGTGTCTCTGATGTGGCTCACGGCAGCTGCACCAGTGCTTAATGCTGACAAGATAGGAGAGAGCCCAAGGCCAGGAAAGAAGACTCAGGACAGGCTGGGCCAAATCTTTCTGCAGCGTGCCAAATGCTGCCATTCAAAATGCACACGCCAGAGTCACGGTTTGAGGCTTCTTAATTTTATGCAAATACTTACAACGATACCAGTTCAGACATGGATAGAGCTGTAGCAATGTGAAACTGCCTGGCACTGGCATAGCTTCTGAGCCTGTTGCAGCCACACTGCCTGCAGGGCCCTGTGTGAATCCAAATCCGCCCTTGACCGTGCAACAGTTCAGCTGGTGAACTGCCTGGCTTGCCCCATACCATACGGAGCACACGAGGTGCCACCACGGCAGTCTGAGCCCACAGGACCAACCTCAGTAACAACACTCTTTTTCCAAAGTTCCACATGACTGCAAGGCCTGGCAACCACCGAGAAGATCCCCGGAAGCGTGAGAATGGCTGAGCACAGTGCTGCTTCTCAGACACCCGTACTTATAATGGCTTTTGGAGAAACAGAACTGTTTCAGAAGTGGTCTGAACTAAACGGAGAGAAGGAGAAGCTTGATCTCACAACTCCCATTTGGTAGGACAACGTTGTATGCAGAGATGAAGGGAAAGCACTGCAAGTTAATCTGCTTTGCAGCAAAGATGCAGCTGCTATTGGTGACATTCAGGCTTTGTGACTCTCCAGGTCCAGGCCAGCTGACTTGCATGCAAAACATCAGAGGAGATTCTTTTGGATGTGGACAGGAGCACAGCTACCAAACAAACACATGCTTAAACTCTCCTGTAACAAGCAAGCCCTGGCAAGAAGTATGTAAAATACACTACTTTTCCTCATTTAATAGCATTGGCACAAGAGTCAGGGAGTTTTCCACCTGCTGACCATGTGTGACCAAGCTGTTCTAGGTATTACAAAGGATAAATGGTTGAAAAAATAACCTATACCAAGTAAAACTTTCCCCTGATATCTCCAACCAGTCCTAAACAGCCACCTGGTCACAATAATCTACAGAGGCATGACCCCTAGGCTTCATCATCGTATCTTTCAAGCCTGAGGAAGGTGGCAGAGAACAGATCGAGAGTGAGAATAAATCTTTCTGTGTGGCATCAGACAAGCTTTCAAACTTGTGTCCTGCTTACACCACAGCAACATAAAGTTAACAGCCCGTACTTGGTGACCTCAGGCAGGGTTGACTTCTGGACTAACTAACCAACACACAGCACCTTCCAAAAAACTTAGTATCTAGACATCTGGTAAGAGCACGGGGATTAGCCAAGCAACTCCTTAGAGAGATGACAAGGAAGTTTTACAGTTACTAATTTCGTGGAGGAAAAAAAAATGCAAATTTATTCACAAAATTGACACACATTTACCTTCAATGACAGGAACTGTATATATTATTTTTACTTACAATATATACCTACTAATTTAGATAGGAATTTAAGTACAAAAATGTTTATTTCACTTATTCCTTTAAGAACATACTTTGGTGCAGCAAGCTTTGCTAATTTTTCTGCAGAAAAAGAGTTCTACAAAATTCACTTTTGAAACAAAACTATAAGCTTGCACAGTTACTCCTACCTTTCTCCTACCTTATTAAACACCAGCAATTAAGCACTTAGATGATAGTGATCATTGAGGACAGGAAAGGCCACTTACTCATGGAGCACACCATAGAAAAAAGGTAAATTCTGTCTACAAATCATTACATTACAGAACATACACTAAACAGAACAGGCCATTGCTGCTTTTTGACAAGGCAACTTTCATACTGGTCCAAATGGAATTTTACCCTGATTAATTACTTGCCAGATTCACTCAGAGACAAGTTTAGGCAGCATGAAGTCAAAGGAAAGAATGAGGAATGAAATATTTTGGCATAAAAACAAGTGCTTCTTAAAGGCAAAGTATCTTTTCTGTAATTAAAACATTGAACTTAGATTTGGAACTAATTTTTTTTAACTTGGCTACTTGAACTGGTGATATTTAGAAACCCTCCACACTTCCATTTTTGTCAAGAAGTTATTCCTGTTCCTTAGATGGTTTTACTTGACTACTCATGTGCAGTGACAAAACTACTTAAATGGAACTTTTGCTTGATAGCATCCAAGTTTATTCTAGAATTAGCTACGCTCCTCTCAAAAACAGAAGCGAAAATAATTTAATAACTTTTCAGCATTATAACCAACAGTTTCAGAACGGATTATGTGGTGGCCTTCAGACTGCAGTGTAACACATGCCCCTGGATTAAGGTTTAAATTAATATCTACATATTCACAATAGTTAGAAACCAGCACCAGTATTTCTCAAGAGCACAGACAGATGTAGTTAAAGACAGGTTTGAGTCTGCATATGCTTACTGCTACTGCCTAAATTCCGTGTGTCCTTCAGTGTGCTCTGATTTAAGTGGACTGTGACGGGTAATGAGCTACCAAAAATGCCAAAGTACCAGCAGGGTACGAGGCTGCAAAAATTAATTTAGCAAATTGCAGTCCATTAGATCAGATTACAGCGGTCTCATCCTTACATTATTAAGTAAATTAATATTTTCATTATGAAATCAATACCCAAAGTCTCCACGCTGCAGGAGGCAACGCGGACCTCGTCACCAGCCTGGTTTCTTCCCTCTGGAATCCTGCATAGTAAGTTGGGGAGCAGGAGGGATAAGGAAGTGCACAGACATGGATTACCACACCACCTGCATTAACAGATTATGCTGAAGCATGTGTTAACTGTAATATTCAAGTAAATTTTATTAAATGTTATAAAATATATACAATCTCAAAACACAGCGCGTTTTGCACACAGTTTGTAAGTCCTCGTGGGTATCACTACAGCATTCAATAGATGACACACTTCCTATGAAATCAGCAGACCAGAAAGCTAGGAAAATCCAAAACTACTCTATTTCAAATTACAATCTCTTTTTAGCACCCCACTGCTTAAGGCTATATTTCTGCTACCTGAGTTGATTTGGTTAACTTCACAATTTTTTTGCATCTCCAGGAAGGGGGTGGGGGAATCAGAGAGGAGTGATGGTGCACGCTTTTCAAAACACAAAAGTAGTAAGAAAAATGTCAGGAGTGGCTTTGTAAACTTTGCATTTAAAATACGAAAAAGAAAAAATTTGGTACTTACAAAACTGAATACAGCCTAAAAAAATCTTGAATCTATAGTGAGATCAAGTAAAAAACCCCAGCACTTCATTTCATAATGTACTTCAGTTTCACCACACTGGAAAGTCATGCAAAAACTGATGCCTGTTTCTTCATGTTTATACCACTGTTATGTCACCAATCTTGTGTGCGATGTCATACTACAAAAAGAAAGAATATCATTAATCTCTATCAACAAGAGGCTAGATACTGTAATATACAGTAATTAAATGCACTACGCAGATCATCACCCAACTTGTGGTCATTCAGGTTAGGGTTTATACCAGTGTCTGACAGCAAAAAGGTGCAGTGGTGCAGCAAATTGAAACTCCCTTTATCAGTGGACTATAAATAACTGTAAGTTTAACTTGACAGGAAATTTTCAGTATCTCATGGGTTTCCCAGTGCATGCCGACTGCACTGCATTTTTAAAGTACCTGTCAAAATCCACTAAATGTCTCTTTCCTAAGTTTCATACTTAGGATTGTCAAAGAACCACACAGTTTTGTTGTTTACTGCTATGAACACTCAGTTTTCTCCAAGTGCCTCATCCCAATCTGCACACTTGCTCATTTCACCATTTCCTTAAAAATCAGTTCTAGTTCCTTGACTACTGTTATTGACTTTTCTGGAGATAATGTTTTGTACAAAGATAATAAAAAATAATTCTGTGTTCCAGTTACAGTTCTCTATCAGCTCTGTATTCTTTGAGTTCATATTCTAAGGCTGGTAATGTAAGAAAAATCAAAACTCAGCATTTTTACCACAACTCCATGTTACAAAATGCACTTTCTAGATGCTGCCTGTACCCAAATGCTGCTGACAGCCACCAATATTAATTCTGCAAACATGATAATACACCAGAAAACAACTCTTCCTAGCTAATAATCCACAGATGTATATGGATGTATTGTGTTTACTGGAAACATCTCATTTTCTTACCTAATTTCAGCTTATTACAGCCCTTTGTATAATTACACTCATCCTCACAGATTTTTAAGACGTGCCTCAATGCCACAATAGCTTCTCCATAAGACCAGTAATTAAAACAACTGACTCAGGCGATTTCTGCAACATCTCACTTTCTTCCTTGCACACTGTCGCACTACAATTAGAATTACACATCAAATGGAATCTTCCAGTTGCACGTGACAGTAAAAGGAACTGAGTGCCTTCCCAAAACTTTACTTGGAAGCGTAACTCAAATCAGCACCAAGTTCTGCTTGGCAGGAAATCTTTGTCTTCTTTCTATTTCAAGCTATTACCTGGCATGAGAACCTGCTGTACAGCTTCATTCTGGCTATTGTTCACATAATTACTCTTGAAGGGAATATTACGAGGTGCATTAATTGGGACTGAACACAGAGGCCAGAAGTGTCCTTTCAGTATTCCTGTCTTTGCACCATGGATTGCACAACGCTCCTATTTCCCACCTCCTGCATTAAAAGTTAATAATTAGCAAACATATGCCTTCTAAATAAAGCTTAGGCTGCTCCCCATGCAGTTCATCCTATCCCATTCTACTGGAAGAGCCTGAAGAAACAGTGCTCTTACACTCCAAAACATTTACAAATCCAGCTTTTCTCAGGGACAGGGCAGGTGTGCAAGCAGGGGTTCATGTAATGACATCTCTCCATCAAGCACACCCTCTTTGCTCCATTTCATGAATGAGTCCAGACAATTAACACACCCTGCTTATGGAGAAAATTCTGCTACATGGCACACAGAGATGTGCTGGGGGATAGTTCTTGATACCAGTTGTATGGAAAAGCAAATGTTTTTTAAAATCTGATGCTTAAATGAGCTAAAAAGGCAAACCAGAACAAATACAACACAATCTGTTCTCCCTTGCTGTACTGCCCTGATACTTTCAGTCTTGATTTTCTTTTCCTTTCCTTTCCTTCTCATCCAAGCAAATCTCTGGCAATAATAAAAAATTATTAAAATAAAGAAAAATGCAGTCTGGCAAGTGAACCTTAGCATACAGCCAGAGGCTGTTCATGCAGCTGTGATAAAGAATAAATAAATAATTTTAAAAAATTAAAACATCCACCCCCCAGTGTTGTAACTTATAAACAAGATGCGGTAAATCCTTTGGATTGTGCAAGGAAAACTATCAGTTAATAAGAAACTACTGTCTGCCTAGGTACTTGCAATCATAATCCCATTAAGTTTAAGCTGGAAAACCAGGGGCCAGTTTGAAATACACTGTATGAAATGTAGTTTAAAGTGCCTAATGCCTAAAGCTGAGGCAAGTAAAACTGGTTAGGAACAAAAAATATGATAGAAAGTGACGGCAAAAGGAACGACCCTCCACGAAAGCGTGATCAAAAGCAACATACCACACTGAGAAAAAAAGGAAAACCTGCCTAAAACTCTGTCCTGCTCCAGCAGTGAAATCCATACCCCAGTCAGGAATAAAGAGGCAGCATGTGATAGAAAGAGGAAGGTCAGGCACCAAGGTAAGTGGGAAGCTGTAGGCAAAGTGCATTAAACACCAAACGCAAATAATTTGTTGCTGACAGGGCCAATGATGCCAGGAAGGAGCTTTCCAGCTCTCCGGTCGTATCTCAGCCTGTCGTACACAGGGTTAGGCACCTCCAATGTCAGTAATGGTGAAGGAAAGTACTCAACACATCTGGAGTCTGCGTTTCCATTGTCTCGCTCTGAGAACACCTTCCGAGACACCCGCAATGAGCAGCGGGGAAAGGGTGGTGAGGGAGCATCAAGGGACCCAGTGGAGTGATGAGGACACTTCCCCTCGCATTGGCAATGGGCTTTGGGGGATCTTCACTCTCAAGAAAGATCTACTTTTCTGCTCTACTATTATTTTTCCTACAATCTAAAATACTCAAGGAGCACCAGGAGTACTGGAAGAGTGACTGCTGTCAGGACAGAATTAAAAAACAGGAAGCAGCAGAGGACAACCACGGATGGTCTCATCAAGGTAACTATCTTTAAATACATCTATTTAAAAATGTCCTAAGATTATGAAAGAAAGGGGAAATAATTCTAGATGGGCATCTGGTAAAGACTGAAAAAGTTCATGAAGGACAGCTTTAAAAACAAACGACAGTGTGATGGGACATTCTAGTTCCAAAAGCCACAAAGAGTCAACAGAATGCTCCATTCTAACAGCTACTAGAGATGATGAATGAAGAGGAAATGTCAATGTCAGCAGAAAATGAAAAATAAAAAAAAAAACCACCATTCAGCTAAGTCATGACAGAGCCAGGACATCAACCCTAATCCTCCACCTCCTTAATCTGAGTCCTCTGCCTTGGGATTCTTTTGTTACTGTTTTTATTGCTGGTGAGTGAGCTTCTGTCAGCCATGCCAGGCACTAAGGATGTCCTCAGCCTCCTTGCATGTTCAGCAATTTCCCCCCCCATGTACAAACCATAAAGCCAGCAGCAAATGAACTAGCTCATATGGTTGGCACAGACATGAGATGTTGTCAGAATGAAATTCACATGTATAACGTAACGACCCAATTTTCACTGTCAGCTGAAACCCCAGCTTGCTCAGGTAACACCAGGGGCAGGGAAATTATGCTAATTTCTAATAGGCAACAAAAAGGACTGCTGAGCATAAAGGCTCTAACCCTCCTTCCAGCCCTTTCATCTAGGAATAAAGGATTTTAGTGGGTTAGTTGAGATTCCTGCCTGCCCACACAGTTCAGATGTGCATAGATCATACTTAAAATAATACACCTGAAATACTTCAAGTAGCAACATAACCTTGATTTTAAAAACATAGAATTGCTGTCTAGAACTTTGATGCCTTTCAAGTATGCAGATCTAGCAAGATCAGAGCTGTAGGTTATCTGCACAAGAATCACAATTTTCATTGTCTTGCTACTAAATGAAAACCAACAGACACATTGATGATCAAGTTGAGAATTTTTTTTCCGTAAATGAGCTGCAAATGAAGAACCATTGTTGGTGACCTTAACTGCAGTCTGAAAAATACTGACATTTTAATGAGTAGCTCTAAGGTCTGCTCCATACTAGGCAATTGGGCAATTGTTACACATTTTTTTTTTGGTAAATGAAAGGGATGTAGAAGTATGTACTTCAATCCTAGCAACAGTGTGTGTACAGATGATATAGTGTTTCTCATCACAACTGCTAAAACTTATTAAAAACTACATTCATAACTCAACTGTACATTTCTACAGTTTTTTTATTAGAACTTACTTTAAAAAAAAAAAGGTATAACTGATGCAGATTTCTCACCTCAATTATTTTGCTGAGTAAACAATAAGAAAACAACAATCTGGCACCTTAGAAGGTTCCTCAGCTTTCTGCTGGAAAACACTCTTAGCAGAGTGCAGAGCACTGTACGCTTGGCCACATTTAGGCACAGAGAGATGGGGACAGAGGCTGACAAAGTATCAGCCACGGGGGACACTCATAATTCCCAAACACAACATTTATTACTTGGTTCCCATACAAAGCACTCATATTTAGCCATAATTTTTTTTTCCAAGTGGGCTGGAGACAGAATGGGAATCCACAGCATTTTTTTGTTTTTTGAAGTTCTGTGTTTTAAACACAGTGAGTTTTCCCATCTTAAACAGGAATATAGGGTCATTAAATTAAATAGGTTACCTAAAGAGGTCACCCAAACCACAATTCAAGTCCAAAGCAAAAGATATTGCAATGCCTAAGCAACTTCATTTTGAATTACAGAGTACAAGGATGAAACCACAGCAAGACCAAACAGTTCATTTCAAGCTGTGCCCTTATAGTAAGTCTGAATTTTTCTCATGTACCAACAAGAAAGAGGGAAGAATATGTGAAAAAAAACCTCATTGCAAGCTTTATTTTGTATTTTAAAGCTGAGATGAACTGTTTCTGGTCTTGACAGTTATAGGATCGGAAGTGACATGGAAGGGCATTTTATTTATCTGGAGAAGAAGTGCAGTGCTAGCAGCCACAACATAAGCTTTTTGACATGTTTCACAAACCACCAGCTGTGCCCCAGAATTGGCATCTTCTTTAGCAGTCAAAACAATTCAGTAGTTTTATGTATTCCCACCAGTTGCCTTTATTCCTGGTCTAAGATATCGGCTTCCCTCCCACCTGAGCTATTGTACCGGGAAACAGAAATCTTAAATTAATTCTATCTTCATCTCTTACAGCTAAGTAAGGCATAGCACAAGTGTTTTGACTTCAGCAAATAGTTTTTTTGAAACATCACCCACTCAGCTGCCTGAGGAGTCATCTGTGAGTGGCTGGGGCTGCAATCAGAGCCCTTCAACATTGGGAACAAATACTCTGCGGCACACTTTAACTTCCTTGAAATCTGACTAATCTCAGCTGCTGTTTCACAGGTAAAATATTACTAAGTGACATGAAGTAGGAAGATTCAGATCCCTGTATGGGATAATAGTTTCAATTACAAATCACTGAGCAGGACAAGTCACAAGCTGTAAAGAGGTGTTACTTCACTTGTACAGCAGTAACTGGCCACAAGAAACGAACGCTCAAGTTGCTTTCCTACTCACACAGAACTTGACATAATTGGAACCTATTTACTAATGGCACTAAATTACTTTTATAGCTCTTTACCATCTGATTCAGTACGCCTTCATAGCAAATTCTAACCCAAATGACCACCGCACCCCTGGAGATGTTTGTGCACAGAGCACCAAAAAGCCGAGCTGTCGCCCTTTGCTCTGTCTGGGCTGTTCAGGAGAATCTACGCTTTCTTCTGCTTCTTTACACAGTACTGTTAATAATAATATAACCAAAGCCATCACATGCAGAAATTATGGATGGTAGGCAGAGTACAAGGCTCTGCAACTTAAACAGTGAAGGTATGCTGGCTCCACAAGCAATTCTAAATGCAAAAAAGTTTTGCAGACTCTGAAGACCCCTTAGCCAGATGTTGCTACAAACCAGAGTAGGGAAAGGCTTCAAAGAAGCTGGAAAATTCATGCATGCTTCCAGAATTCCCATCCCTGGTACAAAACTCCACAGAAACTGATCTGATTGCTGCTTTCCTCTCCCCATTTTGCAATTAGGAAAAATTCTCCAGGAAAGAGAGTACAATACCCTTCAGGTACAGCACTCAGCTTCCGCCCTGCCTGCAGCTCCCAGAGCCACAGCATCCAGCCCTGGAAGTGGGACAACTGTCAAGGCATCACACAGCTCTCTGCGCTTCCCAGCGGACACATTGCCTCCAGAGGTTTTTCCCCTAAGAAAAAATTAGATTACCAAAGATAAAATGATGTGCTTTCAGATGTTAATGTCTCTTCTAATATTGCCACTTTTTAAAACTCTTACATAATCAAGTTGTGTAACCAACAAGCTCAACTTCCTCACAAAGCTGCTCCTCTCCCTTTCTCTATCCATCCATCAACCCTGGCATCCTGGCATCATGCAGGGTGCTGGTATGAATTGCACTGCTTTGTTTCCCAAATAATATGGTACAATTGTCCTTCATCTGTTTCTCTAGACAGCATTGACCAAAAGAAACTTCACTAAAAATGAGGACCCAAATAGCAGCTGCTGCCACTAAATGCTACTGACTTTGCAATCCAAAGCAACCAGTGCTTCAACAGCTGAAACCTCAAGTCTTCAAAATACCAACTTACGAGGGTGACACTAACTTCGATTTTCAACGATACAAAAAAATCAAAGGATACTTAAAGGCTCCCTCCCTATTTCCAGAAATTTGACTTTGAATGGAAGTCAGAAGCAGGGACAACACAATCCTCCAGGCCAGTTTTCTGCCAGAGTGGTTACTTTATAAAATTAAAGGTTCATACTCTTCTCCTGGTAGCTGTGCCTGCAACATTCTGCAAAAGCCTAAAGCAAATTAAGAAAAGCAACAGAATCATCCTAACTCAAGTACACACATTCTTTTTATATTAAGATGCAAGTCTTCATGTTTTGAGCAATCACCTACAGTCACACACAAGCAAAAGGTAGTTTTAGAATAAGCTGAGATTTGGAAAAGTAGGCAACATTCATAGCTTTGTTTCATCCTACTCTTGCTTCTGCTACTTAATCAGCTATTTTCTTTACAAACTATTCCTCTTTATGAATTTTACTGATAGGAAACAAGGCTAAGTTGCTGCCATTACTTGATTTTTAAAAGAGCCTAGCAATTAATTGCCTATCAGTATTATCATAGAGCTTTGAAAGAACTCAAGCTGCTCCATCAGGGAAACAAACCTGAGAAAGTAAGTTCAAAAGACACAGCCAAGATGTCCAGAGACACAAACAGCCAGACCTTTTATGACACTTTATCCAAAGCACTGTTTAATACATATATAAAGGACCACAGAGGTTCTGTAGAGCTACGAGGTGCTAAGTGCCCTCTGTTCTGTCAGGACACTCAGGAAAGTTCTAGCTGCTTTGCTGGAGTTCCACAGATAAGCTGGAGGTGCTCAGCTTCTGGTTCACGGTCACCTATCCTCCAAATAAAAGACCTCAGGAGCACCTGAGGCATGCAAAAGCCATCTGTGACAAAACTGCCACCCTAAGTTTAACACTTCATCCTTTCCCAAGTTTTGACACGAATGTTAAAGAGAGTGTAAGAAAGGTTTCTTAGAACTCTATAAATAAAGACAAATCTGAACTTCCATTTTTATTAGCTTTCCTTTGGTATTTAAGTATAAGTCTTAATTTGAAATAAAATCCTAGAGGTTTATCCACCAGTACTCCATTTCACTTCACATACTTGTGCACACATGCATTGGGTTTTTGATCTATACAAAGAAGTGACTGGAACAACTGGCCTGGCCCAGAACACATTAATACATGAAGGTGGGCATGCATTATAACATATGAACATGCATGCATTATGAGCAAATGTAAGCTAGTTATGCCTCCAATGATAGGAACTTAATACATGCCAGCAATGCAAACAGAGCCCATGCCAGACTTTGGATCTACCCCCGAGAGAACACCGGAGAAATCACATTAATCTCGGGTAAAATTAAAAGGACAACAGTCAGTTGGTTTGCAAGGCCAAGCGGTGCAGAGTACCCCGAGCCATCTTCATTGAAATTGAAAGAGATGCAAATTAAAACATTAACAATAAAAACCCCAAGCATTTTATCAACATACTTGGAGTGCTGTCAACCTGCTTGTTTGAACTTTAAAGACAAAGATTAAACAGTTTCAGGAATTTTTGGTTCTACCTAAAATAAAGAGGGATGAAATCTAACCTAAGGTTTCTTTCCAGCCTCATGTTTCAGAAGAACTATTGATATCTACAATTGAAAACCCCACCTAAAAGTGCATATTTTAAAACATCTGAAGTTTTACTTGCCCTGGAAGGGGGGGGGAAGCAATAAATGAAATTATTCATACCAGCATGGTATACACAGCCATATTTATTAGTTCACTTCCAACTACATAAAGAGAAAGCTGAAGCCATATACAAGTGCTGCTTTAAAATAAAGACAGACTACTGTTTTCTCCAACAGTTTTATTTCAAAAAGTACACAAGTCTGTCATAGAACTACAGCATTTTAAAATTTTGAATTTTGTTTTTTACAAATTCACTCACAATACCTGTATTTTAAAAGACCATTCCCCCAAAAGTGCGAATATAAAACCTCATACTGAAATTCATATCAATGTTCAAAGTCCATGCTTTGTGCATGAGAAGTGTAATGTAACATCGTAACATTTTGGATCCCAGGAAGTTGTTATTGATCCAATTTCAGCTGAGCTATGCCTCAGTGCTAGGGAACTAATAAACAAAGGGCCCCAAAAAGCACCTATCAAGTGTATAAAACAAAGTTTAAGTGACACAAACAGCATAATATCTTTAGACTGGAATAAAGACCTAGAGTGATCCAGAATATATACACTGCTCAGAACAAAACTAAAAGCTTGTCATGGAAACCAGTAATATACAATATTCGGCATTACAGAAAAACTTGCAATTCAGAAGTCTTACTTGCACTATTAAACAGGAAGCATACATCTAATATGAATGAGACTATTAAGAGCTGAGAAAGACGTATGCATTGTACATTTCTTTCAAACGTCTGGTTTTACCCCTCCAAGAAGGCATTTCTGTGCACCACACAGTTTTGGAAGAAGTATTCGTTTTTAGGGAAGGAAGTTTCACACAAGTATCTTTAAATACCCACTGCAGAAAGTTGATGAAAACTCTTGTAATGTATGGATAAGTGTTACGTAACCGCTACAGTATTACAAGTCTAACACTTTATTCACACCATGCTAAAATTGAGGGGTTTCTTTCTATATATAGTAGTCCTCAACAGGCAAGTTTACAGTCATGACATTAACTAGAGATTTCTTGAGCTCACTTAAGAGTATTTACACAATGGTACCACCTTCCCTCCCCACCCCCCCTTTTTTTAATAAAATGAGACATTAAAAATGCCACCTCCTAACTGGTATATCAGCTGCCATTACTTCCTAAAAGTGTTCTGTCAGCAGAGCTCTCTGTCACATCGGACACCTCACATGTTTAACCAGTTCATCTCCCACACAGCTAGAAATTATTGTTAAAATACAGTAGCTGCTTTTGAGAATCATAATCTAGTGTAAGTGAACAATCTAGTGACAAAAGAAATAATTTATAATTTATAGTAGCAGTATTATGTTTTCATAGTAGTGTTGCATCCACCCAAAAAGGCATGATGATAGCAACTTGAGGCAGAGTTTACCCCAAGTCAGAGGTTCTATATTTCAGATAAGGACTGTGTCAGATTCCATTTCTTTCATTTTTCCATGCAATTACATAAATAGACAGACACTGTCAAGGCTGCTAAGCCTAACAGCCAGGCTCTGAGGGCACATCAGGCTGTCCTTCTGCCCATTTATTATTTTGCACAAGCTGACAGAGCATCAAGCATGTGTAAACTCTGCTCCGCGTGCTTTACTGAGACAGGTTTCTGGGTTTGAGCGTCCTAGGGCTTACCTGGCTATAAGTTACAGGGTCTCAGGCCAAACCAAAAACAAACCAAAACAAAAAATTAATTAAAAAACCCCAAACCACCAAAAAACACATAGGTCCATAGATGGCTTAGAACCAACTTTAGTAGGTTTGATGCCTGGTTCCTTAGGTTTATAGCTCTCTCTCAGTCTGTGATTCAGTTTAGTCTTGCACTCAACTTGTATTTATAGTAACTATACCCTTTTCATTAAGGAAGGCCTTAGTTTCAAGGTAAACAATCAGTGTATGATTAACATCTTGGAAGTCTCTTCTATCACAATAATTGGATGCAAAAAGATGTCTCCTCATCTCTAGTTCTTCAGAAGTTATGTTTGGCACATTTACTAAACCTATTATTTACCACATAAATAAAAGTCAATCATCCCTCTCATTGGTACAACAACTGAAGAGTTTTCAGGAACACAAACACTCAAATTGCAATTAGGAATTGAAGGAGTAAGTGACATTTTGAAATACAGAACAATACAGAGAGAGACACTGAAGTTCACATCCAAAAATAGGCATGAAGAGGTATAAATAGTACATAAGAATCAAGAAATCAGATCACAGTGTCATGTTTTAAGAACTGTACCATCATCTAAGCACCTGTTCATACAGTATGTTTAGGCACCAGAAATTTCATAAAAACTGAAGTTACAATCAGGCAAAGTTTATTGACAAGGCACACATGAAAGATAAAAAATCTGATCTCTAACAGTATCAGTTTACAATCTAAAAAAGTCCCAAATGTGTAAAACTAACTCTATATTACTTAATAGCCATTCAAGTTTCTAAATTCAGTATGAAGGGTATGTTAAAATCATGAAATTGTTTGGGTTGTAAGGAGCTTAAAGATGACCTTGTACCAGCCACTGCCATGGGCAGGGGAATTTCTTTATATTAATAGTGCCAGCCAAAAATTGTGCACCTATTTACAGATAGGACAAACATTTAGTAGTAAGCCAAAGAATTCATCACAGATCTATAGGTAGCTACAAAAAAGCAGGTACTAAACCTACAAGTCTGGGGTAATGTTGTTTTCTCTCACTGTTGCTGCACACAAATAATCCTAGCGTCTTTCAACAGGCTATACAGATATTTCCTTCATCAACATCAGTGCACATACCATAATGCTTTTACAGTTTTCCAAAATACCTTGCAGTTCAACATCTCTAGTTAGCTGAGAGAACTCTCCTCCACCTGCTCCCCAGCACAAGATAGAGAAGGTAGAAAACAGGAAGGAAGAAAGAATTCACAGATGCAGACTACTGAGTTTTAAATGGAGCTTTTGCAGGTATATAACAGTCATCAGAAGGTACCAGAAGTCCTTAAAAACATGTGAAAGTAAGACAAGGAATTGTTGTGTTTCTCCTGTATTGCTTTAAGTTTGCAAAATTTGGAAGAAGCGTTTTTAATCCTGCAACATGAGATTTGTATCAACAGTTCTGGGTAATTATTTCCTCTCAGCTACATGAAACTCTTGCTCTCCACAGTCTGAACGTTAGTTCAGAATATTTAGGGCCGTTGAAGAAGCAAGAAAAAATGAGCTTTGAACTCCTTGCAAATTCATACTGCCAGACATTAGTATCTTGCACAAGGGCTGACTACTGCTTAGGTGCATATGAGAAAAGTTGTTTCCACAGTGGTTAGAGCAAGAGGACAGACATCAAATACCAGTTACTTAACAGGTTTCATCAATCCCCATGGAGCTTCTAGGAAATTGCTTTGGAAAAAAACCTAAAAGCACTGCCTTAGTATCTAACCAGGCATTGGAAAATGCAAGGTACAATTAACTTAAAGACCTGTATACAGATACATTAATTCATTCTTACTGTGACAGTAACAGTTGATCTGTAGGTTTTAGAGCTTAGATACCTCTACCAACAACCTGATAGGACCTCTTGCATCAGACAATGTAAGTATTAAGTTATCTGACAGGACCAGAACTAGTTATTGTAGAAAAATTTGTGTTTCAAAGAACTTGCAAGGTTTCCTGTCACACTTCCACTCACTGCCGTTTAAAATTCAGAACAGATTAATTAAATAAATTGAACCAATCAAATAACTGTCTGCCCCTGAAATAAGAGCTCAAGTACTCCAAATAAACATCACCAGGTTCAAGAACCACATGAATACTCGATTTGAACAGAATTCAAAGTCATCCTTGGTATTTCAGCCCCCTGCAACTATACCAGACAGTGGCCAAGTTAAAATATTTCTGTTATTCCACAACTGAGAATAAAGTCTCAGGAACTCTGAGAAACTTCATGGTCTACACATGAAATGCTTTTGTTACTTCTCACCCATTACACATTCAGAACTGCACATTGTGACAGTGTCAGAGCCTCCTCAGCAACCTACCAGAGGTCCAAATACCTTCAGTGTCCAATATTTATTTATGAACTTCAACGCTTTTAGCAAATAGTTCAACTGTCATATACGAATAAGTTTAAAATTAAATATGAGAATTGGTGGCTTTTCAAACTAACTTGTATATTTTCTTCAAGGAAAATTTCATGCCAGTGTTTAAATGAGGGATGGAACACAGACGTTTTCTCTAATACTTACAATGAACACTTTAAAAAACAGCTTTTAAATTAATAATATTTTATACTATCGACCCATCTTTGCTTTGTGCTGGAATCATCACAGGAACAGCTCCCATTCTACTTAAATTAGGTGCAGCTACCTTTGAAGGTGCAAAGGCTGGGTTTTGAGCAGGAGCACGTTCAAAGTCTTCACTTGGGACTTGGCTATATGGAGTTTTGGTATATCCTTCCATGTTGGAGGGAGACATTGAGCCCAGGGAGGAACGATTGCTGCCGATGTAGCTGCGAGCTGTTGAACTGCGACTTTTTGGAGGTGGAACATCTTCTCTGAAATAAAACCCACAAAAATCAGTTCCAGAACAAGAGTTCAGTCACCATTACTTTAAAACAAATATTCAGTTTGTATTTTTCTATTCTGATGCAGTAGGCAAAAAAATGCTTACATCTTCCTTTAAAGTAACAAAAAACCCCCAAACCCTCAATATTCATTGCCTTTAAAATGTTTACTGAGATTAGACAAGCCACAAAAAATTCTGACAAGCCATTAGTGTGCTATAATAAGCTTTCCAGATTAAGACAGAAATCTCAACTGTTAATTAACTTATTTGCAGAAATACACATTTAAAAGTTAATCTTCCAATAATACTGCTCAGAAACTAGAGACACGTTGTTACCTGATATCATGATGCACTTCTTTCTCGTATTTCTTCTCTCTGTGCTTCTTACAGCAACAGAAGATGAGAACACACAGTACAGAGAGACCCAGCAGAGTTCCTATAATAGCTCCAGCAATTATACCAGCTGTATTTACGGCTAGAATAGACAAATAACAACACTTTGTTAAATGTCAAATTTATAAAACCAACTTTCTTGTAACATTAAGCGCAGTATGTTTCACATGAGGCAGGTCAATAATACATCACTGAATCCGAGGGGGAGTGCTCAATCACATGCATTTAAAGCAGTAAGTCTTGAATTGGCACCCACAAGTTACATAACAGCGTTGGGGTTTTTAACCTTTTAGGAGTTTAGAGAAAAAGACTGTTCAGTTTTAATACAAGAACACTGTGTGACTATTACACAGCAAACACTTACGAGGGGTGACATTCAGCTCAACAGAACATTCATCCGTGCCAACTCTGTTTGAGGCCACACAGTTGTATGTACCAGAATACTCTTGAGAGGCATTTTTCAGAAGAAGTTCCCCTGTATTTTTATCTACAAACAACAGAAGGTAGAGGTTTACTATTTTCCTAAATATAATTCCATATTCAACATCACAGAATTATTAATCCAGCACATACATGAAATTGTAACTTAAAAATGCCATAATAAAGACATCCAGATTAAAACAAAGTTCTGTCATGCTGTAAAATGCTATTGTTTGTAAAAGTCTTACCCTGTTAGAAGTGTATTCCACAGCATTTGACTTGCTCTACCTGCTGAACAAGTTAGGTAGTGTCTAGATTCTTGAGAACACTCTCAGTGTCCCCAAACCTACATTCACAACCCCAAAACTAACATTGTTTTAGTGAGTTACAAGTCACTTTTGCACCATTTCCCATTCATTCTTGTCCAGCACTGATATTGTCAATTGCTCTTTTTGTTACCATGAGCCAAATTTGGGATGTGGAGAAAGAAGGGGAATAATGACAGTGGCCTGAAGTCTTGAGTGGTACAGAGAAGGACCATTCACTGTCAAAACAGGAAATAAGAGACATCAAATAGCACTACCAGGAGTCACGTCCAAAATGAAGAACTGTATTAGGTTCTTCCCTTGTAGCTGATTTTTAGGGATCTATGTTTTAAGATATTGCATACTCTAATCAAGTGCAGAAGCTTACAGAGAACTGGAGATTTTTTGCTTCTTTTAAATCAAACTGAAGCAATATCCAAATCCCCTACTGTCCACTTGAGCACAAAAGCAAAAACATCAGCAAGCAAGAGACCTCACAACACTTGCGCACAGGTGAACATGATACTGCAGCTTAACAGTAAGAATCTCAACTTGAAGCTTGAAACGTTTCCCAGCATGAATTAAAAACCAAAATCAACTCCAGCTTGTTTCAAAATCAGTTTTGTTAGAGGGCAGAAGTGACATTTAACCTTGACTACTCCACAGCAATACTAATCCAGAGATGCTTACAAGTCAAGATAAGCCAAAAATACTACTGCAATCTTTTTAAGTATTTCAGAGTAATAAATGAAGTTTGACAGTACTCAGTACGGAAGTGGCAGGAAGAGCCTGTGTGCCAGATACTCTCCTCCAGTCGTAAGACAAAAGTGGGGATCCTTCTTGTGACACACATTTCAAGGTAACGTCTTTTCCGATCTCCTGTGATCCTTCGATGGAACATTTAGTCCTTGCTGGCTTAACTAGTAAACAAAACATCACCGAATTAATGACGGTCACAATCAAAATGCTTCTTAGTTGTGTTCTAGTAGTCAGTCCATTTTGTGAAAGACAAAGTTTGTGCCACAAACCATTGCTATGCACAAAAGGATTTTCTATTAAATACAAGCCAGGCACAGAACGTCTAAAAATGCTATTTTAAATATTATTCCCTTCACCTCCTAGAACAGAATTATGCCCATCCCTCCCAAGGCCTCAATAATGACCATAATCACCACAGATTCAGTACAACACTGCCCAACTGAAGTTTTCATTTCAGACATTGAAGATAGGATGGAATAAGCACATAAAAAACATCACTGAAAATTTTAGAAAAGAAATTATCTTACCAAGTACAGTCAACTGTATTTTTTTGCTTTGAACTCCAGGAGCTTTCTTCACTTTGCACTGGTATGTGCCAGTGTCTGCTGCCTTTAAATTCAGGATATCCAATGAACCATCACCAGATTTGGGATCAAGATTAGTAAACTGCATTCGCCCAGTCATAGCAGCATAATAATGATTATAAATCCTGTCTACAGCATACATAATTATCTATAAAAAAAAAGAAATGTGATTCAGAAATCTACTTAGTGTGCAAACATTTAAAATAATCTGGTCTCTTTGAACTCTCGAGTTTCTTTCTATAGTTTTAACCCCAGAAATAGGACACAGTCAAATATCTCCATCTTCAAAATATCACCACACACAGCATTATAGTGTATACTCCAACCGAACACCTGACCAAGTACCAATATGTCAGCATTGACTTCTGACTGAAAAAACTGTCTAGAATTGCTCTAATTTAATTCTGCAAAACCTGCCTACTAGTATGAATCATCTTACTGATAAGGCTTCCAAAGACAGGAAAGCATTAATAACTGAAAGAGTTAATATATTTAAAATTAAGTCCTCATGAATCCTTTTCAACAAGGAAGATAATGCAGGTACAAAAGCAAAGTTTGCTTTTTGGAACTGAAGTATATTTAATTTGGGAGTTCTTTATTAGAAGTCAAGTGTATAGTGAAAAATATCTTGACATTTCATCCTTAATCTGGTATTTCAAAACTTCCACTAGATTTCATGTGACTGGTGCTTCAAAGCAATTTAAGATCACAAGCATCCCAACCTGAAAAGGTGGAAGTTTAAAAAGTCAGTAACAAAACACATATATTGACCTACTCAAACAACTGAATTAACACTGTCCGAAAAGAAGTCTCTACTTACTATTTGTTCCCTCTTTTGATTATCTGCTGGTATCAATACCCACTCAATATCTAGTGGGCCTTCATCTTCTTCCGAGAGTTCGAAAGTACATGGCAACGTAACTTTCTCTCCTTGTGCTTTTTCAAACATTGACTGGTCAACTGAAGTTATAGTTAGGCTTCTTGTTAGACCTATAAAAAAAAATTTTTATGTTTTGAAAACAAGTCACATGGAATTGCTCACTGTAAGTGCTCTATGGTATACTTTTCCTGCACAGAAATGATGCCATCAGTCAGACTTGTCACCGCTGAAGAGAGCCTGTGTGCATCCTGTTACCCAACACAGTGCAACGTCCCGTGCTGCTCATTAGGAATTACATCCAACATGCAGCTACATTTTTCAAGCCATACTATTTCCTTCCCCCTTCCCCCCCCCCCCAGTTCATGTTCCACACAAACCTAAGCTAAACGTTCTCAGCAGCAGGTTTTCAAGTCACTTTATAATCACCTTAACATTACTCCCTCACTGTAAAATGAAAGTATGGAACAGCAATGAAGTCTGCCAGGATAGACAGAATTCTTGAGAAGCCTTGGTTTGGAAGTAAGTTATTTTGCCTTGAGTTATAAGGGCTCCTCTATCTACAGGGAGATAGAGGACAAATTAATCTTTTCCAAAAATCTCAATGAGTTTTTTGCATTTGTTTGTCTTTTCTGCTTGTCTTACTCCTCTAAAAAGGCTGTGCAATCCTTATCTGCATGCCTTTAGGCAAACATGCTTCCAAACAACAAATTTTCCTCAATTCAACCCTGAAAAAGAATCCATATAGTGACACAAAAAGATCTACTCAAAAGGCCTGAAGCAAGATTTCCCCTATTTCACAACAAACACAGGCTTCCCTCATATCAAGTTCACAGGCTTGCACATCACAGCCAGGACGTGGAAAGCAGACCCTTTGCTCATGACGGAAACAGGTTTGGCACTGGTACAGCCACTGTTTTGTCCACCTTGCTGGAAACCAAGCTCGGATTTTCAGTCATTTTACGTGTGCAGGTTGCTAGATAGATGCACGGGATGTGACCACAGCCACGAGAGCTGCAAGGCCGCCAGGAGAGTGGACAGTGAGAGGAAGATAGATGGCTTTGGTGCCTTTTACAGATGCAAAGTAACAGCCTCAGATGAGGTTGTTTACACAGTGCTTTTACGCTTTAACTTGCACTTCTCCATACAGCAGAGGAGCTTGAGTGCAGTAGAGGAGCTTCCTGCAGTAGATCATTGAACATGATGAGTTGGAAGGGACCCTACAAATATCCTTCTGCTTTACTAAAATTTTGCTCTCTATCAAGTCTTTGCATTCTCCTCCTGATGACAAAACAATGAGATCTTTAACAGTTACTTTTAAAAATCCTTTAGAAAGAGAAATCTCTTGACATGTTAAATTCCAGACAACAGCCTGTGAGAAAAGGCCTTCACAATAGTTAATTACTAACAAACTAGGTAGGAGTATTTTGTTTTCTACCATTTATGGTATTACTTTTCATGACATTTTCATGACATGACCTTCAGTTTGGGGGAAGGGGGGGGGGGTTAACAGAGACACCAACCAAAAAAACGCACATCAACTTGAGGCAGGAAAGAGCTTTACATGCAATGTCTCTTACCAGTAATGTACACCTTTTCAAAGGCAACATGAATAGGTTTGCACCACCTCTTTTTTGACCACAGAGAACAGATCTGAACAATTAATTCTCTGCTACTAGGTTGAATTAATACTGTTCCTTAAATAATAGTGATCTCCATGAATACTGGTTGACTTGCCACAAATCCTATCCCCTCCTAAAGGATCTTTTCAGATTTCCAAGTATAAAACTAGCCATTCTAAACCTCTGAATAAACAAAGACAACACTACTACTACCCATCACATCTGTTTATGGGTATATTTAGAGTACATTCATGTTACCACAACACATAGTAGCATTTACATTACTAATGTAAATTCCTGAACTGTTTTACTGGTTTTTTCAGTGACTTCCATACTCTTCTGTTTCCCTTAACCCCACGGCCTCATTAGGGAACTGTAACACAGTGTTCTCAAGTTCATCTCCAAATTGCATTTCTGCATCTTCAATGTTACTATATTAAAGAAAAGGGATGTGAACTCAAGTACAGTTTAAGTGACTGATAATGAAATACATTATGATGTTACTTACTTCCTTAAAAGCCTCAAATCTGTAACCTGGCAAATTAAAAGCTTCATTCTGAAGTAAATCACTGAAGCAGAGCTTCTGCTTTGTGGCAGCATCTCCCGTCACAGTGACTTTGCCATTTGAGGTTCCACAACAAAGGACCACAGCACACACACTTGCTTCCCCCTCCCCATGAGAGAATCTGCTGAGAATTTCACAAACTGGACAATAATTCATGTAAGAGCAACACTCTGCCTTTTCACAGCAGATAGGGGGTAATAGAATTCATACTCTGGGGATCCTATCTCTACTACTAAAGAGTATAAACCCTCTGATTTTCAGTTGATACCTGCTGAAACACAACATGGCCAAAACAAACTGGACAGATGAGTATCCATATGTTGATTTTTTTGACTACTTTTCTAAACAAATGGGACTTGTACAATCAATGTTTTATTTCTCTCCCTCTTCAGCTGTTACTTGTGCATCTCTTTGACAATTTCAAACAGATATAAAAGCAGAAATAACAGTCCAGTACAACCAGAAGTGCCAGAAGTATTCAGTTGTACTGACATAGCTAAGAAGCATTAGATTCTTCAACTATCTCTTGCCTCTTCATTGCCAGACAACTCATGTGAGTATAATTTCAAAGTGGACACTACACAGTTTCATGGCAGAACACTGAGAAAGGGACACTGGCAACTGGGAAGAAAAATTATGTTAAAAGCTGGAAGTACTACATTTCAGAGACACTCCTAGGAAACCAGACCCCAGTAGCCCTGCCTATCACTGCCTGGCAGCTTGGTCCAAGTGCCTTAACAGGCAGAAATAGCAAATGTTTCGGTTTCTACTACAGCACTCATTTCTCTGATCCAAACATACTACTCAACATAGTAACCACGTGCCAAGTAACAGCAGAACCCAACAGCCTGAAGAGCCTTGCCCAAAATAGAAGATTGTCACAAAAATCTTTTTAAAGTTTCAAAGATTTTTGATATTTTTGAAGTCCAAGTAGTATTTTCATGCACACTGACTGCATGGAAACATGTCAATGAAAGCTACAGCACACAATCCTCAGGATAACACTCAACGATCATTCCTGCACATGAAGCTTCCAGAACATACTAGCTGCTAAGAGGGGTACTCAAACATTAGTCTGAGCCTTCTAATTATTAGAGCTTTTCCACAAATCTCAATTCCTTTCTTACTGGCATATCTCCCAACACCTCTCTTTTATTACACTAGTATTTCACAGTCTTTTTCTTACACTAAGGCTGCAAACACAAAGCTTTTTTCCACTTTCTCTATTTTTTTTCCAGTCAACATGAGTATGCAGAAGCAGCAAGTACTTCAATTAAGATACATGCCAGAGCTAGCCGGGCTGAGATTGAGCATTAGCAACACAAGGGAGGGGCAGGTAATACTAGCTGGAGATTCCCCTCTGCAGGGAAGACACATATCTGCTGCCAGATATGCTGGAGAAGGAGATATGCTTGGCCAGATTCAACATGACAGAGATTGTCAAGGGTCCTCCAACCCTTATTATCAACACCACTATTTCCTTTTTTTTTTTCTTTTTTGCTCGTTTCCCACTTAATTATTACCTGCTATTAACCTAGAGCAAATCAAGCAAGACTAGAAAACTCCAGGAGCAAAGGAGGACATGGGATCCCAGGTGACATTTACTCTTCTTGCTGTTTTCCTGGGAGGGGAAAAAGCCTTGTAGAGACACATCCTTCAAGTTAAGAACTCGCTACAGGATTGGCACTGCAAGGAGCATTTTAACTTTTATGACCACGAGCGCCCCTGAGAAACAAGGGCTGTCAAGTTAGAGACAGGATCCACTCGAGGAAGTGGGTAATGAACAACCTCATCAGAGCTGGTGACAAGCACTGTAAATGAGAGATCTACCGTGGAATGGTATTTGAACTTTGCAGTCAGAGCAGGGAATAGAGACTGAGCCATGGGACGTACCTGAGCCAGGCTGGTGGGAGGAAGAGCCCCTGGTGAGGATGAAGCATGTTAAAAGGGAAACCACCTACAGCACCTGTACACAGAACCGACACCAGAGCAAGGCTTGCACAACTGGTGCTTTGTCATGGATGGACACAAGCTTTTTAACAAAGCCTGGAAGGGAAGAACAACAGGTGACCTGCCCTCCACCTAATGGAGCAGCTAGAACACAAAAAGCTGCTCTACAGGACAGACAACAGGCTGGCTAAGAGCTTGTGGGTCAGGATTAAAGAAAAGGACCATTTGGACAACATCACAGTCAAAGTTTGTTACAAATCATTTGATCGGGGTATGAAAGTTGATGAAGACTATTTCAGCAGTTCCAGAAAGTTTCTAAAAATGACAGAGACTGGTTACTATTTCACCTCTGTGACACCTACTAGAAGGGCAACACAGCAGGACACAAAATCTAAAAGGTTTCTGAAAGATTTCAGGGAAAAACAGCACTAAATGAGTCAATCTCCATTTGATACTTTCTTGAAATTGTGTTCAAGGAAAAAACCCTAAGAACTTGCCAGTGATGGGATCAACAGGAGCCTTGACTGCAGTGACCATGAAACAGTGAAGTTTAAAATCCTGAGAGGAGGAAGGCAAATCCAGCACAGACTCTGCACTTCGTATGAGCAGACTGACTTAGCCAGTAGCTGGAGATCTGTGGAATCCAGTTCTAAAAACCAAAAGAGCTCAAGAAAACTGACGGGTATTTAAGGACAATTACTAACCACACAAAGAGTACATCCCAACACCCAGCAAAATAAACAGATCAATCAGCAGCTTGGCCTAAGGAGGAAGAAGCAAGAACAGCCTACCAAGGGAAGAATACACAAATATTGCCCAGACATGCAGCACCCCTGCCAGGGAAGTCAAAACACAACCAAAGCTGAAAGCAGCATGGGACTTCAGTGCCACATGAAAACCTTCTACTATTACACAAGCAATAAAGAATCAGAGAGAAAAATAGCACAGGTGATAGCTGATCTAGAGAAGACCAAAGTACTCAGTGTTGATGCTGTTTGGAGGAGAAGGGTGGACGTGACTGAGGTCACGTCCAACACAAACAATTCTGCAACTGCATTAAAGATCTACATGAAGCCGACACACAGTGACAAGACATTTTCCCCATTTTTTCCCAAGCTTTACCCCTTCAGTTTCTACTCAAATCAGGGAAATTCTACTTATTTCGTTCCCCTAGTATGCTCCTCAAAACATGAGTGGATCCACTGTGGTATCTAACTGCTAGTACATGACAGGCAGACATTTTATCAAGCTGAAGGAAGATTTGTATTTCTTTTGGTTAGCATGGTTTTATGGTTTTATTTCAGACCCTTTTCAGACATCTTTTCTGGTTTAGACACAGATAAGTGACTCAAGCCATTTACCCCACTTATTAAAATACGCTTAGCATTAAAATATTTAATTTCTAACTGCAGCAAATAAATGACTGCAAAGTGTACACTCAAACACACAACAGACTCTCAAGAAAACCCCTGAAAGTCAACTTTGAAGTGCACTGGATCCAAACGGCTGCATATTGTTTTCAAAGTATTTTGCAAGGAGAACATGTCCCATATTCAGCTGCAGCAAACATAAGAATGATCATTTGCCACTGGTCGAGAAGAAACATGCACCCTTCCCTTGATGAAGAATAATAAGTATTATCCCTTACAAAAGTTTGTATTAGAAGAACCAAGAGGTCAAGACACAATTTGGATTCTGAACATTCAGATTTAAGTTTCTTAAGGTGAAATAAAATACTCTTTTTTCTAGCGAACTGACCCTAAAGAGCATTGCAAACTTCATCTGTATGATTGAACAAGTTTTTCATATGATTTCTGAAAGGGTGTAAAACAATAGATGATCTTTAGAAAAACTCTTTCCTTCTGAATATCTGAACTTACCTTTAAGTATCATTCAAGCAGAAGTTTAGCAAATTACATTATTATTATTAAGAACAATCTAGGGAAAATGAAATATTTTATGGAATCTGATGGAAGCTGTTTTCTAGTATAAAAGAATCTTAAAACAGAAAGCAGACAAAAAGTTAAAATGGAGCAAAGCTCTCTTCATTCCAACACAGACATAAGCAGAGCTGTGATATATACTAATAACAGAAAGCAAATTTTTAGATTAATTACTTATGCATTTAGTATTTTCTTATTTAATCGGGATACATTGAAATTCTGCATTGCTGTCTTACACAAATGTAAGTGTGCATCTAAATTTGGCATGAATGTTTCTGGCCTCAGATAGGGCTGTGCCACAGAAGGGTTATGTAACCAGGCAGACAGTCCCTCCCTAGATGGGGAACAGGACAGTTTCTACACTGAGTATGAGTTGAGTTCAGAGATGCTGCTGTACTTAGCGTGATCCACCTGCAACTGCATCTTCAGAGTACTTTATTACCAGGCTCTCCAAAACCAGCCTTGTTTGCCAATACCTGACTGCAAACAAGCAGAGGCTCTAAATACATAAATGCTTTTTTTCCACAGAATGAGGCCTTAAGTAGCAAGTAACGATCACAACTAGAAATGCACATTAGTACTTTGAGAGCCACAAGCTATAAAATTCACTTAAGAGACACTTCAGCATAGACTTTTCTTTTGAATGCAGATTAGAGACGTACCTGTGACCAAATCATTTTGGTGGGTAAACTTCAGTCTCAAAAACTACCTCCCCACCATCCCCACTTTACTTCTCAATATGCCTCTTATCCACAGTTCATCTACTTTTTTCAGCTAGCTGTAACGATTTTACAGAGCAAAGTTGCCCAACTCTCCCCTTTTCCACCTTCACTCAGACAGAAGATCTACAACATCTTATTTCAAACCTGCACTTCTGAACTAAGGCCCTGTAGGAGTGAGCGAGTCAAGATTACACCCTCAGCAAGCAGGGAGTACGCAGGGAGGAAGGTACACATGGAGGAGTGCCCGGCTGAGGAGACTTCCTGGTGTTCACTGGCACAATCTAACACAAACACAAGTCTCCATGGCTGAAATCTGCACAAGCAGCCACCACCCCACATCATCTCCTGCTTCCCCACAATACCAAATATCATTATCCTCAGCAGCCACAGGGAGCATCTGCAAGGCAGAGTCCTACCAATCAAGTAATTGGATTAAAAGCTGCTTTCACAAAAGAATAATGGGAAACAAATATTTGGCATTACTTATTTTAGTGGTTTTTGCAGCACCCAGGAGTTGAGTCACATCAGCACAGCTGAGATGGCCACAAAGCTGCAGTTACACTGTTTTGCCCTAGTTTACCACAAGTGAAAAACCAAATCACATTCTAAATTTATCAGTGAGACCCCTCCCTAAAAGGTTAAAAAAAAAACCAAACTAAAATCCTTAAAAAAAAAGGCCCAGCTTCAGATTTGGATTCTCAGTTTCGACATCTTATCTCCAAGAGCAAAAGAACCCAGGACAGTTACAGCTTTCAGAAGCTTGGGCCCCAAACATTATGAAGCTTTGCTGAATCTAACTCTTCACGTCATAAACTCTGCAACACACAGAATAGTCCTAAACAGTCTCCTTTAACTTAATAAATATTAAAGGAACAATGTCAATAAAAAGGAAGTTTAATAGAAGGATAAAAAAAATTAATAGTCTTCTCTTTACAGAGCAAATTCAATAGACTTGGGAATTTTCAATGTGAGAATGAAACTCAAAAATGTTTCACAACAGATTCCAAAACACATATTAGCTCAATACACATCCTATTAATTTAGCCAGGTACCTAGGTACCAAAGAATACTCAGGCTTCACAGCAACCTCAGCGCAGGTAAAATGAGCAAGAGATGAAGGACAGGAACAAATAAGCAATTGGTCAGGAACTAACAAAAGCTACATAATAATGCAGCAGTAAACAAAACAAGAGAAGAAAAAGTCACACAGCATTACTGCATCTAAATCCATGTATCTGAAGAGGTTTGGTTTTAGTACATTCTGATTTTAGAACTCTGCAAAGAATTCAAATTTTTAGGATAATCCCGTGCTGATAAAGGCAAATCACAAAGCTTTTCCTAACAAAGAAAGTACTGTCCTGCTAATATCAAGTGTTAAACAGTTACTGTTTAACATGCTCCACAGACCACATTTTTTCCATGCTTCACACCCCAAGTGTTGTTATCATACAATGCAGTGATAGAAATTTCAGAGATAAGCACAGTTCACTGTAAGTGGTAAAAACACCCCAATGAAACATTTTATTGAAAACAACAAGCCTACTTAAACCTAACATTTCCAGGGCTAGTGGCATTAACGTAATGTACCAAGTATTGTTCTACTTAAACCTCAAAAAGGCCCAACGCAAAAAGGTTAGAGAGAAGATAAAAATTTGCCTTTCTACACTGGCCTAAGTCCACTAGGAAGAACACTGGTTAATCCTCAAAGACAGAGTAAAATTAAGACAAAAGATCTTCACATCTTCATTTCAGACCTCCCAGGTCAGTGCTTTCTGAACTGGAGTCACAGACCTTAGTGAAACTCTCCCACTGTGCAGAAAAGATACAGTTTATGGAGCCAGAGAAAGTAAAGACAGTTCAGGAACAAAAGCACTCGTCTAGGAGAGACTTGGCTCCACACAGTGTCTCCTCCTTCCTAGTTCATTTAGTCCCAGACTAAATATAAAAACAGTTCAGGAAACTAAATCCACACAGTAATTTTTGTAGAAAAGAGCTAGAGTTTTATACACTTAGTGTTAGTAGAGGCAAGATTTTAAAACTCTCTCTTGTACACTTCATCTCTGCTACCTCACCAATAGCTCAAAGAATGACCGAACTCCCAGAACTCTGGTCTGGTTAAGTTGTCAGAAAACTTTTTCCACAGATGGTGCAGATAAAAGACTTACGTGCATGAAATAAGGTTTTTGCCATAACCTACAACAAGAAGGCTGATGAAACAGTAGGGCACTTATTCAAAACAAAACAGTCCTGCCCCCCCAAAAAAAAACAACAAGAAAACACAACAACAAAACAACCAAAAAATCCCAAACAATACAAAACAAAAAATACCAAAACAAAACACATCAACCCCCATCTCCCCCCCCACACACATATAAGAATAAACCTGGGAAAGTTCTACCACCTGGATAGTCAATTCTGCTGCTTTCTCAAAACAGTGATCTTGTATTTCCAAACTTTACTTCCTCTGAGCAGGATGGGGAGATGCACCACTTTTCTGAAGCACATTTACTTGAATCTACAAATCCTCTGTCAAATCACACTAGTTTATAAAAAAAAACCTAGACAAGAAGCTGACTACACAGACTTCTTCAAAGGCATAAAAAAAATTTCTTTCAGTCTGGATGTCTTCAGACAGCATTAAATTAATAAATAGCTCCAATTCATGTAGTGTTGCATACTCCTGCCCCAGTTTAAAAGGTACTGCACAATTAAACTACAAGTTACACACCCTCCCAATCTAATAAAAAAATTCTTAATGTTAAGGCTCATATAAACAAAACTACCAATAACCACAACTCAGCAAATACATAGCATGATCTTGACTTCACTCTCCACCACAGTTCACTGAGATCAGCCGAAACAGTTATGTAACTATGAAAACCTAAAAATCACAGGCTAAAAACACAATTATTTTTTTTTATTTACCCACAACTTCGTTTTTTCCTCAACACACCCTTTGCCTTCAGATTCTCTCCAACATCCCTTTCTTTTTACAACTGTCCTTGTGCTCCTTACTTGTTCAGCACATTCTTGAAGCTTTTGGGTTGCTAAACCCAAAGCCACCACCCTGTATCCTAGCAACTGCAGGCTGATGACCTTCCTGAGAGAGACGTGCTTATCAAGTGGAGAGAGGGGGCATTCAGATCCCCTTACTGAAGGGAAGGATAAGCTTTCGGGAGGCAACCGAAAGGGGGTGGGGATAGCGTAACACAAACTGGGATTAAGATTAGTTTTAAGTGGAGGAGTAGCGTTTAGCCCAGTATCTACAGAAGATCACAATGAGTTCCAAGTTTTCTGTGGTATCAGCCGGATGGACTTTGGCAGCAGCTGCATGAGGCTGCTCTGATACAAGGGAGGGGTGAAGGAACCCAATGCCGCCGCTGGAAGGGGCAACGACCTCAGCAGTCACAGCAGATGTAACCGCATCACATCTGTAATGGGGGCAGGTGTAATGTGACACTGTACCTTCAGACAGCACTTCAGAGCCTTTAAGGAACCGTCTAGAAACAGTATTGAGAAGTGCAAAATGAAATGAAGGCCAACCATTACAAGGACTTTTTTCAGTGAACACAAAAAAGAAAAAGATCAGAGCCGAAGTCCTGACACAAGTTACACAAAATCCTGCCCCTCCTCTACCAAGCCTACACCAGCTGCACAGGTTGTTTTGCCTTTAGCTGTGCAAGTCACTTTCCCATTAGGGACGGATATTGGAGGCTCACACAGTCACTAAGCAATCAAGTCACATGATTCGATCTTTTTCCTGCCAATTTGATGGCATTTAAAAGGGAGCCGAATGAGGCAGCTCGCTGGCAGTGTGAATGCGCTGGGCGCATCTGTCAGTCAATGCATCGGGGAGCTCACTACAATCCAACACTTAACTGAGCAGCCATATTATTTTCACTTGAGTAAAGAGGCTTTGGCTCTTCCGAGCTACTGAACAAGCAATGCTTTTTTCCCCGTACATGCAAGTTTTGCATTAAGATTGACAACTATTTGATTCAGTAGCACAGAGTTGATTTTAGACTCTTTTCTTGCTACTGTTTTGTTGGGTTTTTTTAATATAAAGGTGAAGCATCACGATGACAGAGAAAAATGTCTTGTCTGCCTGCTCTTGTTTCCCTCCTTGCCCCACTCCCACCACATAACACACAGAAAGGAATAAGCTCAAAGAATTAGATTATCCACCCTAATTAGCCATGAAGTTAACTAATCATTTAAAAATTTAGGGAGACTTTAAAATACATTTTTATATATACACATATACAGGTTAATTTTTACATGCCTTAAAACACCTGAGATTAAATATTCCTTGTAGCTTATACTGTTAATACATCTAAAACAAAGAACTGAAGATGCAGGACAAGTGAATACAGGAAACTTCAATTCCTTATGCAAACTAAATCTGCACAAGTTCAAACAGTTGAGGATGTATCAAATCCTTATCCTTCCCTCCAACATACCAAACAGCTCTTGTTGATTAATCATTTTTCAGCATACTAAGCATATAGGCTTTAGCCGTAGGGCATGAAAAACATATCTGTTAAAAAAATGTAGCAGCAAGTGCAACTGCAAAACTTGCAACCATCAAGTACCTCAGATGCTTCTTGACAGCAGCTAAAGGACATCAGAGTACCAGTGAATGGCTTCAGTGTAAAACCAATAAAGCTCCAAATCTTGCCTCTTCATCACGTCTTGAACACGTCACCCAGTAAGTAGGTGACATTTAAATAAATTAAAAAATAAACAACAGCAATAATATATTCGATCCATGTGCATTTGAGGTTCCAGCTGACACTCTCTTGTTATAATTCAGGCTTGATCTCATTGAGTCAGATCAGGAAAAGGAACAGAACAGAAAAAGAAAACTTACCTCACAAAAATTTACTCTTTTTATAACTTTTAAACTACCAGAACTAGCTCACCATGGAGCCAGAAGAATGTCAGGTACAACTTCAAATGAGATGCAAAAATAATCTTTGAGGTGACATCTAGACATTTGACTGATTGCCTGATTTAGCCATGTAGTCTTACTTCTCAACTAAGCTCTCTCCAGGCCAAGGTTTTACAGGTATTTCCCTGCCTTGGGAAAATACTGATCAAACTGAACAGGTTTTCCTCCTAATGCTCTTCTGCCATCCTTCCTGTCACTCATTTCTGCCTTGTACCAGGACAAATTGGTGGCAAAACACTTTCTTCTTTCAAATCATGTGATCTAACCAGTTAAAAAAATTAAAGTTTTCAGCAACTGAGATCCATTTACAACTGCATTAAAAGAAAGCACCAGCAAGGATGCAGAGGCTGCTTATATTGCAGCTGCTGCTGAAACAGGTTTACACAGAACTGTGACTTCCCTGCCACTTACTCCCATGGCAGCTGGCTGAAGTGGCTTTTCTCCGAGCTATCCCCTGAAAGATGCAAAGGAGTAGAAGAGGAATTCCCTAAAAAGGAAGGGGAAAAAAGAAAAGCAAAAAAAACCCAGAAAAACAGAAAGTGTAACTAAATTGATGTAGTGGAGGGGTGGGGACACACATTCTTCCATGCTGCTGAGCCATGCAGTTGTTAAAATTTCCCCAAATTCATAATGTTTCACACAGCATCTAAATATTTCATGAAATCAACCAGAAGTTGCAACAAGAGCAAAAAGGATCCCCGTCCTTACAAGCTTACCAAAGCATGCAAGCAACAATTGATTAAATTAGTGTGGAAGTATGTTGAAACAATACTGGCCCCAAAACCAAGCTTCCTAGTCTGTATAAATCTCTGTAAACACTGTGGCAAAAGAGTTTTAATATGCTCCAATACTGAGGCAGATTTAAAGACATTCAAGATTACTTTCTTGAAGCGTGAATGGAATCAGTAGCAAAGCATACAAAAGCTCATATAAAAATATGAGCACAAGAATTTTTTGTAAAGCAGCAATAGAAGCTAAACCAGACGTTCAGGAGGGGCAGTTTCATCTCTCTGTTAAGTGGGCTTAGCTGTGGAAGAGGCAAGAACTGGAAGCGAAGACAGAAAGGCAGCCGAAGTTTGATGCAACACAGAGGGGCAGTGAGAGGAGACCAAAGTGACAAGCTGTAATAATCTCTGCAGCAGCATTCTGAACATATAAACCACCTTCTGGGAAACTCAGATTAGCCAAGGCAAAATCGCTAATTCAAATGTCATGGTCCATGCCACAGCAGCTGACTAATAGTTGATTAAGTAATCTCTGGTTAAAGACTTTCATACTCTTTAAAACTCTAAGATCCAGGAAACGAGTCCTGAACTTCGGGTAACTTCCCACATCAATGGACACTTTAGAAGAACTTGAACCCTGCATCTTATTACAATTACTGCCCAACAGATGAAGCGTACCAGGTTTAGCAATTAAAAGACTGGGATAGGAGTCATCATTAAACTCCTGTAGTAGTCACACTTCTAATATAAGCTTCTGCAAGATCCTATTGCATGCATAAAAACATGAACAGGCTTAAGTTCCTTATTATACTTACTTGGTGAAGTGTACTAGCCACCAAATGCTGACTTACCACGCCTGCATTAGGTTCTACTCCTGCATGCACAATATTGGAATTACTTTTGCAAGTTTAACAACAGGGCAATAACCACAGATTTTCCTAAAGTTCACCAGAACTTTGATTTTATTTAAAAGTTTACAATTCTATTAATAAAGTATCACACATTGCAGAATTTCAACAGGGTACAAAATTACCTACTATTACCATTGCAAACAAAAACCAAAAATGCACATAAAACTCACTACAAGAGCAGCAAGAAAAGATACCGCTACAGACTAAAGAAATTCCTGCCCAATTATTTACTTTAACAGTCTACTCAAACTCATCCTCAGTTGGGGCACTTATATGCACAGCATTACTGTTTTGTAAAGCCTTCTTCCAAAGGTTAAATGGGTTGCTATGCATGCAGTATCTTTTTTAAGCATCTATCTTTGTATAGGTATAATCTAGCTACGTTAATGTTTCAATTATTGAAAATTTGTGTTCTGATGTTACACGTCTTCAGAAGTTTAAAAGCTGTAAATTATTATCATATTTGTTAAATCAGGATCACAAGTTCAGCACCCACAGTTATTCTTAGTCACCTAAAACCCTACACAAATTTGAATTTGCACCAAATGGAATGAGATTATTTCCCCAACGCTGTATACAGGGAGACAGTGCCACACCACATGATGTCATGGTCACCGTACACAGCCGGGTGAAGAAGGAAGTGGGGACATTCAGAGCGACAGTGTTTCTCTTGCCAAGCCACCCTTACCTGTGACAGATCCCAGCTTTCCTGGGGATGGCTGAGCATCTCCCTGCCCATGGGAAGTGGTGAATGAATTCCTCATTTTGCTTTGCTCGCATGGATTTTGCTTTCCCCATCAAACTGTCTTCATCTCCACCCACAAGTTTTCTCACTTTTGCCCTTCCAATTCTCTCCCTCATCTCAGCACAAGGTGAACAAGTGACCACGTGGGTGGTCCTTAGTTTCTTGCTAGGGTTAAACCACAATCACCACAAATTCAAGTAACTTCAGCACCTAGGCAATCCTTCACTGACAACAGTTTTCACTCAACTGCACAAAAAATAACTTCCTCTACGTTTGGTCCATATGGAGAACAGCAACTTACTGACATCTGTTCCTTCAGTGAAGGAAGTAATGTCTATATGCAGCACAGACTCAGAAATATTAATTCAATCTGATGGGAAGAAACACAAGCTAGCTCAGAGGACATATCGACTCCTATGATACACAGATTATTCAACTATTTCCTTCAGAGGATCGTGAAATATATGTGTTTTAGGGTACAGTCATTCAAATAACTGTATGAAAGAGGTATGTGTGTTTTTATTAGGAATATTTCTAAATTTACAAAGTCATCCAATTTCACACTGAGATCTGAATACACCTGTATCTTAGCAGAATTAAACTGTAAAATTCTGTTCTGGCTTAGCATTTCCTCATATATTAATTATTCCTAATTTTTTAGACTCATAGCCTTTGATAATCTAGCAGTGATCCAGTTCAAATGCAGAACATATAACTCTGCTCACAAATTCTTTTCAGTTTTCATTCCATGAAGTGTTTCAATATAAATCTTGGTGACTAACTTTGTCAACTAAATACCAGTAACTCATAGTTCTTACACAGCATCTACCTTGTTTCCAACTCTGCTTCAGGAAACACATTTAATGCAGAACCACCTATTCCCTTTCATTCAGGAGATCAGAGTTCACCATTCCGTTATAGACACAGAATTTTGATCCCATGAGTAATTTCCCAAAACGGCAGTGACATCAACACATGCATTAACATTTCAATAGGAAATAAAACCTGACCTCCTGACACCACTGATACACATTTTACTGTGAACGTGAACCACCATAGGTGTTTTGTCACCTTTTGTAGTTTCACATAAGTTTGGATCAACTTCAGTGAAAACTTACTTTTATTTCAGAGATATATTTAGGAAACATTGATATGGCAGCCAAGTTCATTACAGGAACCTAATAACATCTAGTATTTGAGATGAAAAACATCTGCCTACTTTTTAGTAGCCCAGGCACGTTTGATTGGTATGTGTGGGTTTTGGGTATGGTTGATTGCTTTTTTTGTTTGAGAATATCTACTCCTTTGTTTTCTTTCATCACGAAAAACAAATGCGTTTAGGTCCATCTAATTCAACGCCTTTCCTCCCACCCTCAAATCCTCTCACGTTTCCTCCACACGGCTCAATCGTGGCCATCGGGTCTGGACAACCGGGAGGCACCCGGCCCCTTCCAACCCCTCAAAAGCAGAGCCAGCCTGGATGCTGAAGGTGCTGCATCCAGGGCAGGGCTAGGGTTTGAATTTTTCCTTTTTTTTTTCTTCTGCTCTTCTCACGTCGGTTTTCCATGACTCTGCCGGCCGCCCGCCGCGGCAGCCGCTCCGGCCAGGAGCCAGCGGCCAGGCACCGCGGCACAGCGTCCCCGGCCGCGCTGGGGGCTGCCCGGCAGGGCGGCGGGGGAAGGGGAGGGGGTGGCGACAGATAAAGCTCGGCAGCCGCGCTCAGGGCGAACAAAGCCCAGGTCGGCTCCGCGGCGCGGCCGCACCGCCAGCGCCCGCCCGGGCACCGCACCCCCGGCTGAGGGCGGGCAGGGCAGAAGGGGTGGCGGGGACGGGGAAATACACGAGCGATAGAGACCCGCACACGGCCGAGACGTACACACACACGGCGGAGACCCCCCCTCCCCCGCCCACACACGCACGGGCGGAGGTGCGGCGCACCCCAGCCCCCGAGGCGGACACCGGGGGAGCAGCGGCCCCTCACCCCCGCCGCGCTTTCTCCGAGCCCCACACAGCCACCGCCTCCCGCCCTCCCCTCTCTCCCTCCTTCCCTTCCCTTCCCCGTCGGTCCCGTCCCGTCCCGTCCCATCCACCTGCGCCCACCTGCAGAGCAGAGCAGCACGAGGGACACCCCGAGCAGCAGCGGCGGCGGCGGCTCCATGGCGCGGCGGACACCCGGCGGCGGCGGCTCCGTGCCCG
>VWPU01010570.1:0-89490 GCA_013398955.1 Callaeas wilsoni
CCCCCCGCCCCGCCCCCGTCGCCATGGGCACCGCCCGCCAGGCGCCGCGCTGACAGCGCGCGGGGTTTTATGAATGGGTGACGTCACGACCCTGGCGTCTCACGGTCTGAGCCGCCGCGGAAGCGGGGGGGGGCGCGGGGAGTGCGGGGGGCCCGAGCGCTCGGAGGGGCATCGGGGGCCTGGAGGGGGCAGGGGGCGAGCGGGGCTGCGGGGAGGCCGACACCGCGAGCCCGCGGGGCAAGCACCCGCGTTAATGGTGGGGCAGGGTGGGCGCTGCGCACCCCTGTAGCCTCCGCACCGCCGGTGTCCCTGCACCGCAGCCCAAGCCCGTCAGGGCGCTTTCCCCGCCATTGCCCCTTTAAGACGCTGCCCTTCGGGGCGCATGAATGGAGTGGGCGGGGCCGTGTCCGTCCCTTCTGTGCTGCCATTGGCCAAGGCTTCCCCGAGGCCCCGCCCCCCCGTCGGCTGCGCTCTATAAGTGGCGCGGCGGGGCGCGGGTTCGCTGTCCGCTCGCAGCGTTCCCGTGCTGCCCGGTGCGCTCGCAGCCCC
This sequence comes from Callaeas wilsoni, assembly GCA_013398955.1. Lineage (NCBI taxonomy): Eukaryota > Metazoa > Chordata > Aves > Passeriformes > Callaeidae > Callaeas > Callaeas wilsoni. The sequence continues at coordinate 550 of VWPU01010570.1, forward strand.
TCGCCATGAAAGTCGCCGCTGTCGCTTCTTCGCCGCTGCCCGCGGGCGCCGGCGGCCCGCTCAAGGCGGTGCGGCCCGGAGAGGCCGCCCGTTGCGGGCCGGGCCCAGGGGTGTCCCCGGGGACGGCGGAGCAGGCGGCCGCCGCGCTGCTGTACGATATGAAAGGCTGCTACTCACGGCTACGGGCGCTGGTGCCGACGCTGCCGCGGCACCGGCGGGTCTCCAAGGTGGAGCTGCTGCAGCACGTTATCGACTACATCTGGGACCTGCAGCTGGAGCTGCAGTGCGGCCCCCCGCGCCCCGCCGTCGCTGGGGACTCCCCCGAGGTGAGTGCGGACCCCACGGCACCGGCTCAGACCCGCGCTCCTGACGGGCAGCACCGGCGTTCCTTGGAATCTCCTTCCCTCGATCTGCACCGCGCCCTCTCCTTACTGGGGATGTCCCTTCCTCCTGTCCTTTTTCCTTCCCCGTCCTCTCCGGTACCCTCCTGGCAAGTGTTGACCGGCCGCTTCGTGTCCCTTTCCCGCAGGCTCCGTGCATTCCCGCTGCCGATCGGATCCTCTGCCGCTGAGACCGCTCTGGACCATTCACGGACATCATCCCCGGGATCCCGGTCCCACCACGGACATCGTCCCCGGGACCCCGTCCTTGAGCACCGCGGCTCACCTGCATCCCTGTCCCCGGTGGGGCTACCCTGGGGGTCCCCACGCAGCCTGGGCAGGGGGTGCTGTGGGCCGTATCCTTCCTTCTCAGATTGCTGAGAGCATTCCCCGTATTGTATATTACAATGATGCTGGAGAATATTGTTCTACAATAGCTGGAGTTTTGTTATTAAACAAGCCCTGATGACCACACGTGCACTTTCTTCCTGCCCCTCGCACCCCCTTCCCTGGGTTTTGGGCGTGTTTAGCCCCGGGGATATGTGCCCCATCAAACGGGGGACATCTTGTGCAGCCCACTATGGGCTGGGTGGGTGTGCTGGGGGATACCGGGTCTGGGACCCTGTGGTGGTGCTGGGGAAGGGGTGTCTCACGGGCTGGTCCCAATTCCCTGTGCCCCAGCATTGCCCCCACAGAGCCTCTCCCAGTGGTTCCTGTGGGGTCCATATCTCACTCCCTCCTTCACTCCTTGGGCTCAGATGTGGGGTGTTGAGAGTCAGACACAGGAGGAAAGGTTTTTTGCACCCCATATTTTGTGGTGGAATAATGCAGCAGCAGTGGGATGCATCGTCCCCTGATCAGGCACCTTGATGGGATGATGACACAGAGGGGACAGTGCTATGAGCCAGGTATGGAGTTCTGTGCCCAGATGGGAGTGTGGTTTCCCCATCTCCCTGGACAGTGGTGTGTTTGCAGCCTGGGCTTCCCTTCACTCCCCTTCCCATCTGGGCTACCTGCACCCAGCAGCCTTCCCGAGGCTCCCACAATCGTTGCTGTGTCAGGACTGGGGGATTGCAGGGGTGATGCTGCAGGGATTGGTCCCTTTACAGAGGAGACCAGATACAAGTCCTGGGGTGCTTCTCTTGGTGGCCCCGCCCCTGTGGTTCCTGCTTTTCCTGGTGCAACCCCTGCCTGTGGGGACAGACAACCTCTTGGGACAAGGAAATTGCATCAGGGGTTGTGCAACTCCAGGGGCTGGGGGTGCCCCGAGCAGCTGCCCTGACCTGAGCTTCCCTGTGACTCACAAACCCCAAGGACCATACAGCCTCCTGTTCCAGATCTGTTCAGACCTTCCTACGGGCCTGGGGTGCCTGGAAGGGCTTTTGTTGCTCTAGTGGGGTGCTTTAGGCGGGCCCTCCCACCCCCCAGGGTCCTGCAGCCAAGGGATTTGGGGCTGGAAGGTGTTGACCAGCCCTGGGCACAGGCGTGTGCATGTGTGAGCCTCTACACACCATTTGGGGTGTTTGCATGTTCACAGGCACGGTCACAGCTGTGAGTGTGTCCATGGCTGTACGTGCCCACTCGTGCTTTCCCAGCCCAGCAGATCCCCTGGCAGGGCCTATGTAGGGGATAGGTGACTTGGGGTATCAAGACACTGCCTTGCCTGTCCACCCCTGTCCTGGCTGTGACATTGCACTAGGGGACACGTAGCGGGGCCGGGGACTCTGGGTCTCTGTGGATGAACTTGTCCATCAGTGGATGGGTCCCCTCCATCACCCCCTAGGTCGTCTCTATCCCCCTCACTGGTATCTCCTCCCTCCCACTCCCGTAGCGTGGCGCGGACGGGGCGGTGGGTCCCTCTCCCGGTGCCCGCTCGCACTGCACGGCCCGGGCCGGCCTCCTGGAGTAGCCCAGAAGGTCCCGGGACTGGGGGGCTCTGCCCCGGCCGGGAGCGGCGCGGGAGGCTCTGGGGCTCTTCCCGTGCCGTGTTCCCGGGTGCCGTCCTTACCTGTTCATTGCCGTCTGATGTGGATGCTCCAGCTGGAGCGCTGGGGAGAAGGGCGCCGTGTGTGACCATGTGTGTGTCCCACGACCGAGCCCTCGCGATGCAGCCCTGGCCGTCATTCCCTCCTCAGAGGACCCGGGGTGGCCACAACCGGGTTCCTGGCACAGGAGAGCTGGGGAAGGGGCTGGCGGAGCCAGCCAGGCTTGGAACGGGGCTGGCAGGGCTGAGCCGCCTGCACGTGTCGGGAATGCCGGATGCGGCAGCACCAGGATGCGCCGGAGAGCCCCAGGGAGCGCCCAGCCCGCGGGCACCTGCGCCCCAACCGGTCCCTCGGTGTTTTCATGGGACCTGATTCATCCCGGAAGGGATTAGGGACGGGGGAAATGGGTGACGTTGTGGTCTGACCAGGACCCGGGATGGACATTGGCGTCAGAGCTGGTCCCTGCTGTTCACCGCCACGTACTGTCCCAGGGACACGGAGGCGCTGGGACCCATGGCAGGACCTGTGGCCCCCGTGGTGTGGGGCACCGCACCCACCTGTCACGGTGAGTGCTGGTGCAGGGCAGAGGCACCCTGGGATAGAGGGGCTGTGGTGGGCATTGGGCTGGGAGTCAGGGTCAGTGCTGGCCTCTGGATCACTGCTGGGGGCTTTGGCCACCACTGCAGCCATGGTTGGTGGCACTGGGGGTCCCAGGCCAGTGGGCAGCTGCTTTCAGGGGCTCCATAAGGTACATTATGTGGGGCTGTAGTTCCTCTGGTGAGGTTACCCGTGGGCTCTATGTGCCCTTATGGTGCTGAGGCCCTGGCCCTCCTAGGGGTACCTCTGGGTCTGCTGGATTGGATCCAGGAGGGCAGCTGGACCCCTGTCATCCCAAGCCCATGGCACTGAAGGGGTTCACCCTGGCTAGGGGAGAGTCCCCTGATGGCAAGTTTCACAGTGCAGGTGGCTCCTTCCCCACAGCTGGGGTTTTTCAGAGGGGATTGCACAGTTCTGCTCTCACTCTGACTGCCCCAGCCTTTCCATCACTTCCTTGGGGGCTGCCTCCGCACCCCGGACACCCTGATCCCCACTGAAATTTAGGTAACCCGACAAAGGGCTCCCAGAGCCCTTCCCAAAGTGGGAAGAGCTTCTGCTCCCTGGTGCAAATGGGTTGAGCCCTGTTTGCCCTGGTGCAGCCCCCGTGCCCCAGGACCTGCTCATTGTGCCCCCCACTCCTCCATTGCTCCCAGGCAGGGCTCAGCTGAAGCTCTTTGTGACCTCGGCCCAGCCGGGTCTCTGTGTGTCCCTACATGCTGGCCCTGTGCCCCTGTGGGAAGCCCCAGCTGGTGTCCCTGGCTCGTGTACCCCCAGGCCGGGGGGCTGGCAGGGGGCGGCGTGGGACCCTGCATTCCCCCGCTCCCACGATGGGCGCAAGTGCGGAACAATGGGGGATCCGGCTTCCCCTTTGAGTCATGTGTTGGGCAAGGCTGGGCTTTCGGTGGCCGGAGCACTGTGGTGTCCCTATGTGTGCTGATGTCACCCGGGGCTCCCTGTCCCCGATATAAGTCCTGCCTGTGCTGGTGCACAGCCAGGGGGTCTCTACATCAGCTGCGTTTCCCCCAGACATGTCCTCTGCTCCAGGCTCCGGGTCCGAGGACCAGCCTCGAGGTACTGCCTGGCTCTGCCTCCTGCTCCTGCTGCCCATCTGTGTCTCCGCCACCATCACCAGCCCCGGTACCAATCCTGGTATCAAGGCCTGGCTGACCCAGAGGACACTGGAGTTCGGTGAGTCTGTGCTCCTGACTAGGCAGGGGTGGGGGGGGATCAGTGGGGGATGATGCCCAGACTGCTAAGGATGGGGAATGAAGGGGACCAGCGGGCACCCCCAGGAATGATGCCAAGTCTGCTGGGAATGGGGAATGGAAGGATCATCCTGGACCTGGCTGCTCATTCCCCTGACACCCCAGGTACCCCAGCTCCTTCCTTGGTGTCACCCCAAATTCCCACTTTGCCCCAGGCCGGCACTTTGGGCTGGAGCTGCTCCAGTCGATGCTGCAGAAGGAGCACGAGCTGAACTTGACAGGTTCCTACAATACCCCGCTCCTGGGGACTCTGACCTATGCTGTGCCACGGTAAGAGCTGCCTGTGGGGTCCCTGTCCCCATCCCTGTCTGAGCCACAGCTGAAAGCACAACTTCCCTGTGTTGTACAGGATTCACATCCATGAACTGCAGATGAATGAATCCACGTTGGACTTTGCCGAGGATGTGGGGGTGAGGCTGACGGTGCAGCGCGCCCAAATCTGGCTCAGCGCCGACTGGGCAGCCCAGCTGGGCGCCATGTGAGTCCTCATGGGGACAGGGACAGGGACTCGGAGTGGCTCAATGTCACCACTGTCCCCGTGCTCACTCATTCTGTCCCCAGCCAGGACAGTGGCTCTGTGGAGCTCCGCATGCGGGACCTGGCCATGGCAGCGGTGTTGGGGGTGAGCGAGGATGGCAGCGGCCACCCCACGGTTTGGAGCGCCGGCTGTGACACCCGCGGCACTGACTTGCACATGGAGTTTCACCATGGATACAGGTGATGCCAGGCCCACTGCTCTGTCCTGTCCCTGGAGTGCAAGGACTACTGGTGCCCCAGCCAGGGTGGTGGGTTGGGGGAGGCTGGGTGGGTGCCATGAGGTGATCTGAGCACCCCACTCTGCCCTACAGCTGGCTCTATAACCTGCTGGCACCTCTGCTCCAGAGAACCCTGCGGCAGCAGCTGAACAAGCAGGTGGGTGCTTGGCCCCTGTGCCCTGGGGTGTTGGTGTCCCTGTCCCCCCAGCCCAGCGAGAGGCTTGGAGAACCTGATCCCTGGGCTCGCTGACACCCTGCTCTGCTTCCAGCTCTGCCTCATGCTGCACAGGGGCATTGACAGGCTGGATGTGGTCCTGAAGCACATGAAAGGTGGGTGAGGGGACCCTAGGACTGGCGATGGGCAGGGTGGTCCTGGGGGGCTGCGGGCAGGACTGGTGCCCAGCAGGGTCTGCAGGACACCGCTGTGGGGCCGGATCCTGACAGAGTCAGGCTGTGGGAGGGGGCTGGTGGTCTGACTCCTCCTGACCACCCCCGTGTCCCTGCAGTGTCCACCCAGCTGGACACCTTTGCCGCCATCGACCACTCCCTGCTGGGACCGCCAGCCTTCACAGAGGAGTATGGGGACATTGCTCTCAGGGTAATGTCATCCTGGGCATCCCTGGGCCAGATTTGGGAACAGGGGAGCCTGGCTGATCCTCACATCCATCTGTGTGTCTGTGCAGGGAAAGATCTTCAGGGTGGGCACATACCAGCAGAGACCCTCAGCACTGCCTGTAGCGCTGCCTGTGGCATTACCCATGGCACTGCCTGTGGCTTTGCCCACGCCCCTGCCCAAGACACCACATATGTCACACGAGCCCATGCTGCTGTTGGCCATCACCGAGTTCGTTGCCAACTCAGCCACCTTCACGTACTTCACGGCCGGGGCCCTGCGCAAGAACATCTCCAGTGACATGGTAGGGATGGAGGGAGGGCAGAGCTGTCCCTACTGGGGTCCCACTGGGGTGTCCCCATGCCCACCTGTGCTCAGCCCCAGCATCCTGATCCCTTCTTGCCTTCCAGCTCCCACGGAAGTTCCCACTCCAGCTGACGACTAAGAGCATGGAGGTCTTCTGTCCCCAGGTGAGTGGGACAGGACACGGGGAGAAAGGGACACAGGTAGGACATGGAGCAGGACAGGATACAGGTGGGATGGGACATGGGATGGGACACAAGACAAGGATTGCAGGAGGAACAGAAGATGTAATGGGATGCTGGAGGGTGAGACAGATATGAAATGATGCAGGAGGAATGGGACAGTGGATGGGACACAGGAGGGATGGGATGCAGGAGAGAAAGGTTGCAGGTGAGATGGGACATGGGATGACACAGAGGTCCAATGGGATGCACGAGGGACAGGGCAGGGAATGGGGTGCAGTGGAAATGGGATGCGTTGCAGGCAGTATGGGATGCAGACAGAATGGGGCACAGGCAGGACAAGGACGTGGGCAGGGCAGTGATGGGCACATGGGACCTGGGCAATGGTGGGGACCTGATGGGGGCATGGCCAGCATGGCTCTGTGCCATCCCTGCCCTGTCCCTCCCAGCTGCAGGAGCGATATCCAGACCGGCCCATGGAGCTGCACCTCTGGGCCCGCCAGCAGCCCCTGCTCTCCTGCCATCCTGATGCCTTGCATGGGTCCCTCTTCAGCTCTGCCGAGGCCTTCGTGGTGCTGCCCAACACCACTCGTGTCCGTGCCTTTCTGCTGAACATCGTGAGTGCTGCTGCTGCCACGGCTCAGGGAGCCAGGGGACCCCAAAGGACTTGGCTGGGGCTGGTGTGCCTGGGCTCCTGGCTGGGGCCATGCTGGGTGATGCTGGGGGATACTGGGGCCAGCTGGGTGATGCTGGGTTGCAGGCACTGCCCTGGCCTCTCCAACATCTCTTCTTGCTGCAGGATGCCAATGTGACGGGGAAGCCGACAATCACCAGGAACAGGCTTGGGGGCACTGTGAGACTGACAGGGTTAGTGCTTGACCCTGAGCTGGGTCTGAGCTCCTCTGGGACATACCTGGAGAGCTCACCCATTCCCCAATCTGTGTGTTTGCCTCCCTGAGTCCCGTATTGCCTGCTCAGACCCCATCCTGCCCTCAGTTGGTATCTATGCCAGCTGCCCTGGCAGGAGGTCCTCAGCTGGACCCCCTCTGCTGGGGTCCTGGTCCCACCCTGGAGCTCCGCCTGTCCCTACCCTGCGACAGGACAGTTCCCATCCCTGTGCCTCGCTCTGACCCTGATCTTGTCCTCCAGGCTCCGTGTGACACAAGTGGCATCAAACGTGGGCCGGGTGGAGGTGAGTGGCTGTGCCAGGGAAGCCAAGGGGAGCCTTGGATTCCACATCACCTTGAGAGCAGGGTCTGGGGGGAATCTGGGGTGCTGTGGACCCCATGCATGGCAAGTCTGGCAGGGGGCTGAGCCCTGCCTGCAGCATGGACCCCTCTGCCTGCTCTGAGCCAGCCTCAGGGCCTGCCTGTCCCACAGGTGAAGCGTCTGGAGACCCTGCTGAACTTTGGGCTGCGGCTTTTTGGAGTTCCCCGGGCAAACAGTAAGTGCTGTCCTCGTCCTGTCCTCATCCCCCCACAGCTGCACCAGGGCCATCCCCTGCTATAACTGTGTCTCCCCACAGAGTGGCTCCAGGCTGGCATCCCCCTGCCCCTCCCACATGGCCTCAGCCTGCTCAGACCCCGGCTCTTGCTGCAGCAGGTGGGTGCCACCATTGTCCTCTTACCCCAGTGTCCCCCATGTCCCCCATATGCCCCCTCTCACCCTGGCTCCCTACAGGGCTTCGTGCTCATCACCACGGACCTGCAGTACGAGCCATGAGACCACTTGCCTCGTGGGAACCCGCCAGCCCCCCGCCAGCCGTGTCCCCATCACCATCCCGATGCCATCGTGCCTCGGTGGCTGGCAGAGCCGCCCACCCGCGGGACCCACAGACCCCCCATCCTCGGCAGGGATTAAAGCAGGAGCGTAGCTCAGCCCTGTGTGCTGTGGGGTGTCTCGGGGAGCCCCTCAGCCGCGTCTGCCGGGCAGGGTCCCATTCCCGGCTCCACGATGGGGCATCGCTGTGTCCTCGGCTGCGAGGGGCTCTGGCTGTGCCGGGGTGGGGTCCGTCCCCTCTGGGGGGCTCCGGACGGCTGGGGACGGGGCTAGTGGCCCTCATGGACTGGAGTTCCGCCCAGTCCTCGCGGCTGTGTTGGTCACTGGGGTCCCTCTGCTGCCGCTCCTCGCAGCCGCTGCGGCCGCAGCTCCGCGGCAGCTTCTCCCGCTGCCCACGGGATGGTGCTCGTGTCCACGGGCTCCCACCGCGTCCCGCCAGCCCATGGAGCCGCCAGGGCTCGGCCGCTGCCCCCCACGCTCCGGGGTCCCCCGGAAAGGACAGGGGAGGGGGGACTAGGGAAGGCTGAGCTGGCTGCGTCCCAGCACCTGTGGGGTGGCTCGGTGTTCCCCATGCTCGTGACATCCCAAAAAAGCCCGAGTGTTTGTGCGGTCCAAACCATGCTGGAATGAGCCCAGCGCAAAGGGAAGGTGCTCTTTTGAGGAGTAGCCCGGGCAATGCGGGGGTCTGTGGGTCCCAGTGAGGCTGTGAGTCCCCTGCCCTCCTCCTCCCAATGTGACTGTGGGTGCTGAGCCCATGTCCCCAAAACCAGCACCCAGCCCAGCTAAGAGCCTGCCCTGGGCTCTCCGATCCCCATCACCCCTTAGTGCCACCCCACCCTACCACCATCCCTCTGGACCACAGCTAACTGCCCTTGGAGCACCCCAGCCCTTCCCTGGGTAGGGAGAGGACCTTATCTCCACCCATCCATCCATCCATCCATCCATCCATCCATCCATCCATCCATCCATCCCACCAAAGCCAACTCCTTTGGGCCCAAAGTTGCTCAAATTCCCGACGATTGCAAAGACCACAGCACCACCAGCAGCTCGAATGACAAATTTATTTGTGGATTCACCTCCACCTGCAAACCGAAGCGTTCAATGGGCTAATGCTAATCCTCGTGCTCCCCGTGCAGGATCTGAGTGGGTCCGACATGGGGAGCACGAGTCCGTGCTCAGTGGCCAAGTGAGCCCCCCGGAGCCTCTGGTTCTCCCCCCACCTCCATCCCAGCTTGGCCTCTGCAGGAAGCACGGTCCCACACATAAATACGGACAGACAAGATAACAAAAATAGCATTAATAGTATTCACAAATGAATTAAAAACTACTCATATATGTACAGCAGAGCACGGGCAGTATGTACATGGACAAGCTGTGGACAGCTGTGTCTGCCCGTGGTGGGCTCCAAAGGGTGAGGGCATTTATTCTGGAAGCTAATTTCAGCTCAAAGGCTGGAGGTTCCCTGCTCCGGCAGCAGAAGGAGCAGTGTGGGGATGAGGGGGAGGGAAGCCAGACACCTCAGTCACTGCATGCACCCGTCACAGCCACGCATGGGGACAGGGATCTGCCTGCACTATGGGACTGGGAACATGTGGGACAGCACGGGAGAGGCCAACAGCTCCTACTGTCCCCAAAGAGGCTCCCCAGAGGTGGAGATGGCTCTCAGCCAGTGCCAGCCCTCACTCCCATCTCCTCTGGGCTTGCTTCCTCACTCGTCCCATGAATTGGCTTCTCCCTGGGCTTTGCCACCCCTGTGAAGGTGCTTCCCCTGACCCTTCCAATCCCCAGCTCTGGATTCCTGGGCACCACAGCCCCAGCTCTGTGCAAAGCCTCTTGCGCCAGGGACAGGCACTCTCGCCCTCTCCTGCCTCCTTCCTTTGCCAGCCCAGAGCAGCAGGCTGGGCAGGGATGAGCACTGTCCCACAGCCATCTACATTTGGAACAAGGAGGAGGAAGAGGAAAAAGAACCCTTCAAACTATGCACAGCCCTGGGCCTGGGATCCTCATCTGGGATGGGCCACAGCTCCCAGCAACTGATTATGTGGGAAGAAGGGAGTTCACGCAGGGCTGAGCAAGGGCAGAGCTCCTCACCTCTGGCCTCTGCCTCTTCCTCCTGCTCCCCCTGCCACAGGGACGAGCTCTGACTGGAGAAGCAAGGACAGGATAGTGATGCTGCAGGGAAGCTCCATCCCATTGGGCAGCCTGCCTCTTCCTGGTGCCTGAGCATGCCAGAGACGGGGGTACGGAGCCTGACCCTTGCTCTGGCTGGGGAACTTTATATTAGTGACACATCTACACACACGCACGCACTCACACATGCAAAAATAAGTCTGTTTATTCTCTTCCAAATTATTTAGAGAACCCTGCAGGGCTGGGACACCTTCTAGCCTGTGCCCCCCCCAGCTGCCTGGATCTCCCCAGCGCTGGGAGCTGGTGGCTGAAGTGCTGCATTGGCCTCAGCGCCTTTAAAACACAACGGAACAGTAAATAAGACAGGCTACAATAAAAGGAGCTGGCGGCACGAGGGAGAAAACTCCATGGAGCAGGGTGCTCGGCCGGGATGGAGGGGCTGCCCCCCTGTGCCGGTGATGGTGCTCGGGAGCGGAGTGTAGTGGATGTGGCGGTGAAGGCGCAGCCGTCCTGGCTACGGGGGGCTCGGCGGCGGCTCACTTGCGGCTCAGCAGGGATCCCAGCAGAAGCACTCCGGCCACCGTCGCCCCTGTCAGGAGCCATTTGTTGAAGGTCTCCTGGCCTTTTCTCACCTCGGCAGCAGCATCATTCCCATAGAGGTCCACAAAGCGCTCCTGCGGAAAGAGGACAGTGCTGAGCACGGGAGTGGGAGCGGAGCACAGAGGGAAAGGGCTGGCAGGAAAGCGGTGGTGGGGACCGGGCAGATGACAGATGCCTTGTGCTTCCTCGCTCTGAATCATGCACAGAGGGCAAGGGGAGAAGCTCAGTCATGAGAGAAGGGGATGCCAGAAAGGATTTGTGAGAACACCACGCGGGCAGGGCAGGGGATGCGTCACGTGCTCTTGGCTCTCTAAAATTAGCAACCAAGTGTGATAGAAATCATCGCAGTGGGAACCCACTGGGCTCCATTCCCTGGCAAAGGCCTGTGGAAGCAGCAGCAGGGCTGGTGCCCACGGCTGCAGGAGCCCACACTGTTCATCCCCCCAGTGATTTTGCATCCACAGCAGAGCCTCCCACTTCCCACTCCCACGTCCTGGCCCTCATAGGTTACTCCACAACACAAGCTGGATTTCACAAATCTGTGTGATGAAGGCAGACACTGGGTCGCCAAGCTACTGCCTTCCCACGGTTCAGGAGAGCAGGCCAAGCACGAGGCTTGGCCAGGAATGCAGTCACTCCGGCCCGGCTCAGCCGAGCCGACCGCCTCCAGCCCTTCATCACCAGCAGCAGCAGGAGATGGGAAGACCTCAGCCCACCATAAGGAGAGCTGTTGGGGTCCCTGAGCTGCACACAGCAGGGCAGGAGGGGTCCCTGGGCAGGCAGCAGGGAAACACACGGCCCAGGATCTCTCAGGTTTATCAGGGCTGAGCAGGAGCCGCCGGGCTGGACGGAGAGGGAGCCGCGAACTCCAGACTCCGGGAGCGCCAGCAGCTCAGCGTCAGCAGGGGCTTGATGCTGTCGCACCTTGAGCCCATCTTCCCAGCAAGATCCCCTGTTCCCTGATAAGTGAACGCAGTTCCAGTAACCCAGCTGCTCTGGGAAAGCAGAGATAAGCCCGGCTGACGCTGTGCTCGTGTCATGCCTCACCACGGCCTCGGCGCAGGCAGGGGGAGCATCCCTGCCTGCCTGGTCTGCCAGCTCTGCCTGCACGCTGCCTCCCACACCTGCCCACAGCCTGCAGCTACAGGACTACGGGGGTTTGGTGCCCAGGTCATGGCTGGCATCCAGGTGCCTCTCTTTCACGGAACATGGTGCCAAGTCTCCCGGCTCCCACCAAACAGCCCCAGCATGGTCACAGCTTGTGGTGTACCTCCTCACCTGGCCACACACCTGTAACCAAACTCATATGCAGTTTTTCACAGCAGGGTGTGCAGCAGATCTGCATGCTTACTCCCAGGGAGCTGGGCTGTGTCCCTCTCCATGGCCACTGGCCTCCCCCCAGTGCATCCGGTCCTTGATGAACTGTGCACCTCAGCACCCACCTCGGCCACCAAAGCTCTTCTCCATCTCCCACCAGACACCTCCCCCAGCTGCCTTCCACACCCCATGACCGTGAGGAGGCACTCACAGACCCAAGGGCAGACTGTTGGGACACAGGGACTTTGCTAACTCACCCAAGGGCATGTCACTGCTGCTGCCTCACTTAAGAGTCCTCTTCAGGGATATGACAGTCATCCCCGTGACTCCCACCACCTACACAGAGTGGCAGAAGGCAGCTCGCTTCCCACCATGCCTGCCAGTTGGCATGGGATCTGTGGAGGTGGTGTACTGTGTCCTGGCCCTGCAGGAATGGGCAGGATGGAGCTCACAGGCAGGTGCTGTCCAGGTAGAAAGATGAGGGCTGCTGCCAGTCCACTCACCCAGGGAACAGCCAGTGATGTGCTGCAGGAGAGGGACAGGAGGAGAGCCCAAACCCAAGAAGGAGATCTTTTAACTTCTGGCACAGGAAATCCCTCTGCTGATAGGTGGTGATGAGCATGGAGGTGTGACAGGGCATGGCAGTGGCAGCAAACTGAGAGCAGGCTGGCAGGGGTGGAGGGCACAGGGAACTGGGGCAGAAGGCACAGCCCTGTCCAAAAAACACCACCCCTACAACATTTGTGTCTGGGGAGAGTTAGGCTGGATGTTAGAAAAAGGTTCTTCACCCAGAGGCTGGTTAGGCATTGGAACCAGCTCCCCAGGGCAGTGGTCATGGCACCAAGCCTGAACCAGAGTTCAAGAGTGTTTGGACCATGCTCTCAGGGTCATGGTGGGATTGCTGGGCTGTCCTGTGCAAGGCCAGAAGTTGGACTTGATGATCCTTGTGGGTCCCTTCCAACTCAGCATATGTTTTGATCTCTCAGTGCCAGGGCCCTCACTCCAGGGATGGTCCTTCCCTTGGACACACGTCCCAGCCACTTGCTCACAGCACCTGACGCTGCAGAGTGCTCAGCTGGAAGAAGGTGGCTGCACCCTCGTGACATATTCCCCAGAAAATCTGCTTTCCTCAGGGATTCAGTAGGACCTGCCCCACTGAGAGTCCCACACATCTCCACAGGCTCTTCCTGACCCATGGCAGGGACGCCCCCACCGTGTCCAGGAAGGCTGCCGTGGTGGACAGGGCCACACATCTACCCAGCCTCTCTGCGGGGCAGGCACCAGGAGAGGGCCCCCCCAGCAGGGCAGGGAGCCAAGGAAGGCTGGCAGACAGTCCTCCATGCTGCTTTTTCCATGGCATGTGCCGCCGAGCTTGGGGAAAGGCAGTTCCAAGAAGCCCTTGCTTCCAAGAAAAGGAAGTGTTTGCTGAAGGAGAGATAAATGGCACCCAGTGAACACAGAGCTATCGGGTGCTACAGGCGGAGAGGAGCACAGCCAGAGCCCAGCATGGGCAGGGAGGGGACGTGAGCCCGTCTCCTTCCCTTGGGAAGGGAGCAGCAGCTGCCGGAGCCACAGATGGGGAACGTAGGGGACCCGAGGAGAGCGCCTTGCCCTTCCCAGGGGAAACCACCCTAGCAGCTGTGATAGCTCAGCCCTTGCACAAGTGCGATCCCAGATGTGTCCCTTGGGAACCAGATCCCAGACCAGAGGGAGTGGGAAAACAGGCAGGAGCGTCCTCCCTGCCCATGCTGGGGGCGGGTTGAAGGTTAGGGAAAGGCAGCTTGCTCTGTTCCCACACCATCCCGGGCCTCGGCCGCCCTGCACCTGAAGCCCAGCACTCCCGGGAGTGATCCTGACCTCTCTGGCCTGGTGTTTGGATCTCAGGCTTGCCCAGACATGTCCAGATATTTCTGGCCTCCCTCAGTCACCTTTATCTGAGAGGAAATATTTGGAATTCCTGAGCTGATCACAAGGACTATGGTAGCAACAGCACGTCAGTGTCTCAACCCATGGGCCCCTTCCATCCGAGAGGACAGGCTGTTCCATCAGAACACCCGTCACATCCCCTTCCCCACCCCAGGTGACTGACACATCTGAGAGGAGGATGCTCTGGAGCAGGCAATGAGGAAGCAGAGATCTTATTCCTATGCAAGAGGCAATCCCCTGCCTTTGCCTCTCCCCCCCAGAGCTGGAGAAGGTTTGCTGGAGCCTAAACCACCACTTTCTGGAGGAGCTGGAGCAGTGCGTGCTTCCCTCCTGCTGCACATGCTGCTTGCAGGAGGCAGAGGACCTGGAGAGTCAGGCTCCACCACTCCATAGATCTGGGGCAGGGAGGTTCTGCAGTGCCAAAAGTTCTCCAGACACTCTCAGAGCCCCAGACTGCAACCCAGCGCTGTGGGGGATGCAGCAACCATTTAAACACGGCCCAGCGCCCACACACAACCCTGTGGCAAAAAGGCAAGAGGAGCAGGTCTGACCTAAAGTGCTCTGTCTCAGGTGGGAGAGCAGAATGAAGAACCACAAGATCTGGCTGAGACACTACTCACATCCTGGCCTGGGAAGGGGAACACCTAAAATTTGAGGCTCTCATTTGTTTGGTTGGTTTCATTCACCAGTGCTGCCCGCGCGGGAGGGAGAACAGTTGCTAGATCCCATTCAGGGTGAGCAGAGCAGGGCAAGTTCCTCTTTCACTATAAGCCCCAGCACTTGGGGAAGAGGATTCAGTGACTCTGAGCCATGAGGGCAGGTGAAGGAAGCAGATGTAGGCAATGAACTCCCATCTGGCCTCTGGTGAGGCAGGAGAGTGAGAGGGGTGGGCTCTGGCAGTTTGGGGCTCAAAGCTTGCCCTGCACAAGGGAATGAAGGGTATGGAGCTCACTGAGATACCAGGACAAAGCTCTGAAAACCAGCAGAGAAGAGCCAGGCTCTACTGGGAGTATTCAGGCAAACTTGGTCAAACTTCAACATGGAGACTTCCTTTCCAGCAGGAGCATTGGAGCTTCCCCACGGCTCCGATATCCAGGCAGCCCAGTGAGACAGACACCCCCAGCACCCACCTCAGCATGCACAACAGCCTTTCCAACCCAAGGATCCTCATGTGTTTTATCAAAAACGAGCTGGTTCCCCAAAACCTCCCGTGGGATAAGTCAGCATTGTTCCCAGATGGATCAACAGAGGTATGGGGAGGTTAAGAGCCTTTCCCAGAGCTGTGTGCGAGCCAGCAGAATGAGCCACAGCATCTGACTCCCAACCCAGGCATTCTCATCACGAGGCAATGTTTCCCTTGAAAACAAGGCTGTTTCTGTTTTACCTTCACCGTAAGTACAGCTGCGTTCCTGCTCAGAGGTCTAACAGCAACCACGGGCCGGGAGCAGAGTCATCTGGATGACCAGACATTTGTTAATGAGATGCTGGGAACAGTTTTGTGCTGAGCAGCAAGACAAGGAGGGAAAAAGAAAGGCAGCAGCTCAGCACAGACCACAACAAAGCCCTGCATCGACAGCAACCTGCTCCCAGAGCCCCTTTGGGCTGCCAGCTCACCACATGGGGCTGGCATATGCGAACCTGGAGGTGAAGCACAGGGGGGAAAAGGCAGCTGAGAGTTTTAAGAATAAAAGAAAACATAAGTACTCCCAAAGTCTGCCACTGGGATCCTGTAAACACAGCTCTGTGGGTCCCTATGTGATATGAATGGAAGAGACATCCTAGAGGTTCTCCCTCTGCCCTGCTCCCCCTGATGCTGGATCCACATGTGACCCCCACCACTCCCAGCCCTGAAAGGAGTGCAACAGGGACAGAGTGTGACTGCATAGGTGACAGGACTGTGCTGGGCAGTGGAGGTCAAGGTGAGCACCTGACTCAGGAGCATGGCAAGGGAACCTGCCGTCCAAGGCAGGTCTGACCTTCCCCATAGAAACACAGACACTAGAATGGTTAGAGGGGACCTTAAAGATCATCTAGTTCCAATCCCCCTTCCATGGGCAGAGAAGATCTGCAGCTTCACCCCACTGGTCCCCACCAGCAACCCCAGGCAGGCTCAGAATGGGGTGGGGAAGGGGCTCTGGGACACAGAGAGAGGAAGGGGCTCTGGGGACAGCAGCTGCAGGTGCAAATACTCCAGAGACTCAGCTCTAACTGTTATGCAAATGGTGACCTCCAGGGAAGCAGCTGCTGATCTCCATGACAATAGCAGGGAATGCCACCCACCCACTGCCTCCCGTGCCTTTCCTGCCCTTGGAGCTGGTGCTGGGGTGTTGTGGGCCCTGGGGTGCTGTCCCTGCCCAAATCCCAGGGCATTAATTGAAATCTGCGACTGGGAAGGAGGCAGCCATAAATTCAAAAGGGTCAATTAAACAAGAACATCCCCTCTTCTTTCTCTTCTCACTCGGGCTTTGCTTGTGGGGCTGCAGCATGGAGGGACCGGCAGGGAGGCTGTCCCTTGAGCCAAAGCCCAACAGACCTGCGGGACTCCAGCCTAGCCCAGGCCAGAGCCAGCTCTTTTCTAACCAGAAACAAACCCTCACTAGCACATTCCAGCCCTAATCCTTGCCGCGGCAGCCTCCTGTCAAACTGGTTTCATCACCGGCTCCAGGGAACCTGCAATAACCCCACACCATTCAGCACAATTTCAGCGTTTTCCAAATACATGAAAGAGGCTACGGTGACAGCTGTAACCCCCGTCCCTGCCCCGGGAGACTGCTGTGCACAGCACGAGATGGAGAGCAGGGAATTGCGCTCTCCGTTCCAGAAATCTGCTGAAACATTCATGTGTATTAAAGCCGGAGACGATGTGAATGACTAATCCACTTGCATCCATCTTTCATCAGTGTTCCTCCCAGAGCTAAGCGGGCTGAAGGCTCCCAAAGGTGCCGCAGCCCCGGCCGGCACCGGGCCCGCTCGGCAGGGCAGGCGAGGCTGGCAGGAGACACGGCTCTGGTACAAAGGCACAGCGAAGAACACATTGGCTGAGCCGGATCCACTCAAGAGATTAGCACCTGCTGGGAATGGGATTGTTTTCCAAAGGGCATTAAGTGGAATAGTCCGAGGAAAGACGGTCTCTCTGATGCTTCTCCCCACCGGACAGATGGTGTCTGAGCCCCGCAGCAGAGCAGCCTTTGTGCGAGGGGCGCGCTCGGGGGGCAGGGAAGGCTCCTGCTTTCATGTCCTGCTTATCTGCCGCCCGCGGGGCCGGGAAGCAGAGGGCCGTGGCCAGCTCGCTGTGCCGGACAGCACCTCAGCAGGGCCACTGGCACTCAGGGAACAGAGCTCAATTTTCACCTTGTCATTGCTCTTCCTGGACGTCAGAGCTCCTGTGCAATCGTGCCCTTGTGTAACCGTGGGGAAACCTGTGCCGGGGAGACATGCCATGCTCACGTGTGCCCGGCTGCTGAGCCACGTTCCCTCCTGCCAGGGGATGAGTGGGCGATGCTGACAGCTCTTCCCGGTCCTCACCCGCACCGTGAGCTTCACCAAACCCACCCCACAGGGAAGGCTGGCGTTACCAGTGCTCAAGGGAGCCAGGCTGGGTGCAGGGATGGTTCCCAGAGGAGACGGATCCTGGGGAAGGGCTGCCTGGTTCTCCTGCCTCAGCCACTCCTCCACCAGCATCCTGGAGGAGCGACAGCCAAGCTTCACCACTTCCCACTTCAGCCCCGGCACCTCACGAGGCTGCTGTAATTCTTACATGCCACTTGAATGAAAAAGGGGAAAGGGTGGAGGTGCAGGAAGAGGAGGAAGATGTGCTCATTCTGTTTTCACTTCCTGTTAGTTCCATGAAATCTCAAATGATTCAAGCCACAAAGTCCCTTTTAGCAAAATCCTTGCTGACTTGAGGGCAGGAAGCACAGTAGGCAGCTGATGCAGCAAATGCAAGAGAGAGTGGTGCAGCATGAGAAGGAGACTTTGTGCTCTGCCCTGGGCTCCTCCATGCATGTTGTTGCATGAAATAATCACTGGCTGGTGCACTGGAAGCTTCTAAATGAGGTCAGTTGCTCTATTAAAAGACATTAGCTCTCCAGCAAGTTTAATACACTGGTGAGCCATACAAGTACAGCATAGAGGCACTTGCAACACTCTATAATGGCTGATTTACAGGTAGCAACACCTCATTTTCTCCATATGTAAGCCATATGTCACCCAGGCACTACCCAGGGCCACAAACACACCCAGCGCCCACATCCCAGCCAAAACCCTGAGCCAGCTCACCACGAGTCACATACAGAGAGTAATGTCACATACTGCCACCAGACGTGCTCCCTGCACAACACTGGTAGTGTCCCCAGTCTTCCTCAGGCTCAGTGGTGGCACAAACCAGAGACATGGGCAAATGGACTGGTATTGTTCAGAGAAGCAACGCAGACAGCTGTTCTGCTCCACCTGATCCTGGCACTAGCTGCATTCAAACCAAACCAGCTCCATGCCAGCCTAGACCTCTTCTAGAGCTTCCCAAAGAGCCTTTCACCCTCCAGCAGAGAAGAAAATCCTTATATGCTCCTTCAGGAGCCAGTTCCAGCAGCTCCCTTTCAAGTCCTGCCCCAAGAGCCAGGTCACTGCATGGCTCTGCCCATAGGCCCCTTGCACAGCTCCCATTCCTGCTCCAAGGCCTGCCTGCTGCCAGCTTGTCACATTTTGGAGTATTTGATTTCACTCTCAAGAGCACCTGTCTGGCAGTGGTACAGGCAGGGAGAACCTGCCTGCTCTTTGTTCTTGGCCAGGCAGAGCACAGAGCAGGACACCTGCCTCGGTTTCCCTCTGAGCTCAGGTGCAGCACTGTGAGCCGAGGAACTCTGGGTCCATCCTAGATCGAGAACAGGGGCTGAAAGGCTGAGCCCAGCCCTGCTCCCACCAGAGGCTCCTCATCTCCAGGGCTCATCTCCCCAAGCAAGATACTGATGCCAGAAGCTAGCTACTAATTGGATCTACTTAAATCAGCAGCTACGTCTGCAGACACAGCTGAAACACAAGCTTGAGCAGGAAGGAGGATAATGCAATAAATTCAAACAGCTCTCCCCAAGGGAATCGCACAACCCCCTGAAACTTCCCTCTTTGCAGATACAGCCCATTACCCTTCCCTGGGCACGCTGTGCCAGTGCAGAGGCAAGCAGCAGTCGAAAAAGTAACCAGCCCAAAGCCCCCTGAAACACCAAGCTCCCCCAGCTTCCTGCTCCCAGCAGCAGAGAGAAGGCAGACCAGTTACAGCACAACATTCAAACAGTCCCTGTGGCCACGGGAGCCTCTCTGGTTAACGCTCCGAATCCCGCTCCTCCCTCCCTCCCTCCCTCGCTACCCTGGAGGCAGGCAGCAGCGCTGAGTGCACTGGGTTTCCCATTAAAGAGATCCTGAGAGACAGCACTGGGCTGGTACACGTGAGCACGTGTCCGAGAGAAGACACGGGCGGCTGGAGAGATGCTGGCTGCACGGAGCTGCAGCGGGCGTTCCCGCCTGCAGGCAGTCCTTCCCAGCACTGCTCAGCCCTCCGATCCTTTTTTTGCTAACTAAATTAAACATGAGGATAAAATAAGCAAAATACCTAAAAATAAAAAATAAACCGAGCATTTCTACAGCACAACTAGGTCACAGCTCCCCAGCATTCGAGTCGTGGCAGCCACGGCTCAGCCCCTTGAGCCTCCCGGGTTCAAAACTGACATCTCTCTTAAAAGGCCGCTCCCGAAACCCACACCTGCTCCCCGGTAAGCCCAGCTGGAGCCATCTGCTAACGGCTCTGCCTCCCGGCAGCCCTCGGCACCCTCGTTCCGCTGGGCTGTTTTGCTGTGGCAGAGTAACCCTTCTCCACACCTGACCACGATGGGTGCCAGCCCGTGCCCTGAGCCTGCCCCACTGCCCCCCTCCATGGGTGCACTGTGGGGGGAAGCCCTCCCACGCCTCTGGAATGCATGTTCCCTAACTTGAGCTCTTGGCATCTCAAAGATGATTAGAAGCAGGACTTCAGAGAGATCTTGTACCAAGAACCCCTCTGCACATTCTTCCAGGTGAGGAGCAGGGAGGAGAAAGTTTTCCTGTCCAAGGTCAGGGCAGTAAAGCAAGGAGTGCCCTGGCACTGAGGGACTCCACTTCCCTTTCATGCCTCCACTCTGTTCGTTAATCTTTAGTGGCTCAGAACAATAGTGTTTAAGGGCAACATCCCTCCCTTGCAGGAGGGTGGAGGAGGAGAGTGGAGGGTGGAGGAGAGTGGCTGCTCTCCTGCCACCGCAAGGCAGAGCCACCCGCAGTAAATACCTTCGCTCTGAATCAGCAGGTAGGTCAACATCCCGGCTGCTCTCGGGGTCCCCAGAGGAGACAGAGCAGCTGCCCCCAGCCCCCTTCTGCTCCCACGGCAGAAGCCACCATTAATCCCCTCGCCTCTTGGTTCAGCAGGTCTGCAACACGTCTACAACTGATATCCATCCCTTCCCTTCCCCCAGCTCCTTCTGGGAATACTCCGGCTTTACAGCTAGTGGGGAAAGAGCTGCTAGAGAAATACTCCTTGTAACGTCAAGATGGGACTGTGCTTACAGCCATCAGCTGCTTGGTAAAAACCAAAGGAAACCAAACCTTCTCAGCTTCAGCAAAAGTCTCAGAGCACCACAGCACCATTCAGCTGCACCCGGTGTGTGCCGCAGGCGTGTTGCTGCTCCCGGGGGAAACCATGTACACAAACCATACCAGAGCTCCACGGAAATCAGGCACAGCAGCCCAGACATGGACAGAAAGCTGCAGCTTCCACTGGGGAAAAGAGAGCTCCCACCCACCCCTTCTGCTGTGCTGGGACACCCCACTGCTGCTGAAACAGGGAGAGACCTCGGGCAGCGCTCCAGGGACCCAGCTCCAGCGTCAGAGAGGAGCAGGATGAGCAGGCGGAATGACATGACTGAGAGCAGCTGTGAACACAGAGCAGCAAGAAACAGTTTGTTAATTATTTCACAGGTCTTTTTTTAAATGACACTCAGCTCTTCGGATTAAAGAGCCTCAGAGTGCTTTACGAATCAGAGTTGCCAGTGGCTCCCCTGGGAGCGAAGGAAACGCTATCCCTTTCGCTCAAAGACCCCGGGGTTAAGTGGGCTGCTCTGAGCCACAGCCAGCCACGGGCAGGAGCTTGGCTTTCCAGGCGCCTGCTGTAATCACAGATCTAAGGAACGTAATCAAACTGCACCACACACCGAGAGGCAGCAAGGAAAACAGGCAGGGCCCCAAAGAAGGAGAACGAGTAAAGGGGGTAAAGAGCAAAGCTCTGAAATCAGCCTCTGCATCGCTCTTGGTCTAGCGGCAGGAATGCTGCTGCGGGCCGGGCAGGAAGCTGCAGTGGAAGTCATTCCAATGGCATTTCCTGGAGAGCACTGCAGAAAAGCCTCCCAGGTCGCAGGCTGGGTGAGGAGCTGCCAGGGATCTGCATGCTAAGCCCAGATCTCCAGCCATCAGCGAGGATACAGCTACCTGGGCTGGTTGTTCCAGGCAGGACAGCTTGAGCCAGGACACTGCTGGCAGCTCCCACAGTCAGGCAAGAATACCCAGGAATACCCAGGACTGTGAAGGGACATGGGGGACACCACTGCCAGGAGGATAGTATTTTTTTTACCCCAATCAGGTGATGACAATGGGGCCACCGTCTCAACTGCAAGGGATCAGGGCTGTAAAATAATTACAGAGGACAAAGTGCAAAGCAGTAGTCCAGCTGAGCTCCACAGACCAGGTTGCTTAAAGCCCCATCCAACCTGACCATGAACACTTCCAGGGATGGGGCAGCCACAGCTTCCCTGGGCAACCTGTGCCAGTGTCTCACAAACCTCACAGGGCAGGGCACCTTCCTAATATCCAATCTAACTCTGCCCTCTGTCAGTGGGGAGGAATTCCCCCTTGTCATGTCACTCCCTGCCTTGTCCAAAGGCCCCCTCCAGCTCTGTTGGAGCCTCTTTAGGCACTGGCAGGGAGCCTTCCCTTCTCCAGGCTGAACAACCCCAACTCTCTCAGTCTGAGATGAAGCCAAAGTTGGGCCTTGGCTATGCTCAGTCACTTCCACTGAGTTAGTTCTGCTGCACACTGGCCACCACATGGAACGGATGGCTGTGATCGCAAACAGGATTAGAAGTGCTGAGGCATCCCCAAAACCCAACCTGCAACACTTAGAAGGGCAGAACTCTGGCAAACAATACTCCCAGGAAATGTGCCAGTGGCAGGGACAGCTTGTGCAGGATACCTGGGACACAAGGTGCGAGGCCAAAAAACATTTTCAAAGAGCTAAGAATCAAAGTCTAGCTCTCAACCTGAAACCATTGAGGAGCCTGGAGCCAGAGCACAGGACGAAATCCCAGCTGTGTGCTGTCATATGACACAGGCTGAGTCATTTCCTACCATTCAGAAAAAAAATTATAAAGATAAAAATGAGCTTGCTATATTGACATCTTCAAAGGGTTTTCCCCAAAGAGAATGACAAGCTTCCAGTCCACTGCAGGGTGACACAACACATGTCCCAGCACACAAAGTCCTGTGTGGCCAGGGTCAACTGAGAACCCAGGAAGCACTGAGCCATAGCAGGAAGTAGTTCATTCTCCATCAGCCTAGTCCAGTTTGTTGGGATTCACATATCACAGAGCTGCTAAAGATGCTATTTGCTTTCAGTTCCAGCATGACACAGCCCCTTCATGTTGGTCCCCACCGTATGCCCCACAAACCTCTTGACTCTACATCCACAGATCTAACTCCAAGCTCATCCAGAAAACCCTCCTTAAATCCCACTCTCAATGTGGATTTAGCCTTGAAGGAAAAGCTGTCATGTACTGGAGGGCCACAGACAGGCAGGAACTACTGCTCACTTTCCTCTCTCAAACAGATTAAGCACGGTCAGTACATCTCTGTCTGCCAGGCTCTCTCCCGTTCACCCTGTGCTTCCCCCTCCTTCCTTCCCACTCACCAGATTTCTCCCTCCATGACTCCCAGTCCCCACTGGCATCACCATTTGAACTTCACAGCTAGTGAGACCTGGTCCTGGTCAAAGCAACTGCCCCAGGAAAGCCTCCTTTTTGGATGTGATGGCTTGCCAAGGCAGCAGCTCTCTTCTGGCTGGTTATTAAATGTTCCCCTTGGGTTGTTCTTGTTTGTTTGTTTTCCCAGTGCCAGATTGCAGAGAGCAGGGCAAACCAAGGCAGAGCCAGTAAATGTGACAAAACACTCCTATGTTAACGTGATGGAGCAAGATTTACTATTTCCCCTTGCCTCAAAACTTGATTTCTCAAGAGAACTGCTACAGCCCAGCACACAGCAGCCTCCAAAAGCACCTGCACCCTGTAGCCCTCCTGTGCAGCCTTTGTTCCTCTGGTGGGGAATGAAACAGAGCTTCCTACACAACTGGGCTGTGCAGCACTTGTTATGGAGCCATGCTCCTTCCCTCTTTCAGAGGGGCTTTCCAGGAAGAGAAGTGCTGCAGTGCTCCAAAACACAAACCACCTGGGCCCTGCCAAGCAGGCCTGCCAGAACTTGCATCTCTCTCACCAGGACCTGCCTGCTGCACCTCTCGGGAGTGCTTTGTTTAAATGGGACAGGCTGTAACAGCTCCAATGCACCAAACAGACTCCCTGTGCAAACAGGGGGGCAGGAGAGAGAGGGCTCCATCACAGCCAGGGCAGGGTGGCACTCCTCTTGCAGGGAAAGCTGGCAGCAGGCCAGCGGCTTTCTCCCTGTAGCTGGAATCGCGCGAGAGCGAAGGAAAGCGAAGCATCCCCATGCACGCCCCACACGTGAAGCACTCAGGAGCTCTTACGGCCTCTGTCCCTTGGCGTGGAGTGGCATGGCTGACTCCAAGAACGGACAAGATGAAAGCTGAGAGTGAAGGAAAGCTACAGCTAAGATGTCAAATGAGCACTCAGGGTTTGCAACAGGCTGGCAGCAGCAACACTGCCCAGGGCTGGTTTTTTGGTGGCTGGGGGTGTGGATTCCCCACACTCAGGCCTCCACCACCCTGCCTGGCTGCCATTCAGCTCCCAGCACGGCCCAGGCAGCAGCACAGCCTGGGCAGGGAAGTTAAAAGCCCGGTTCAAGGTTAGAACAAGAGAGCAAGGCGGTCCCCTGAGTGGGAAACGGCGATTTTCAAAGCGAGAGCTGGTGGGCGGGTCAGATAGAGAGGAGTCCTGACCCTTCCGCAATCTGTTGAACAAATATTTGTTCCAAACAATTAATTTAGAGACAGACACAAAAAAATTGAAGAGTCTGAATCGTGATGGTTGGGGGTGGGGAACAGAGGGAGGAGGTATTTCATTCCCCACAAGCAGGGACCAGTGATTCTCCACCAGTGATTTAATCTAAATCCCCCAGAGAGTTCATTTACAAAAAATCAGATTGCATTATCGCCTAGGTCTCCAGGATACAGCCCAATCCGTCACTAACAGCAACAGCCACACTAGCTTGGAAACCTCAGTTTGATCACTCAATTCCAAGACTAATCTGTGGCTCTAAAAGCCAAAAGCAGAGGGAGGGGGAAGGAACTCTGCATTTGGCCAGGGTTATCTGCAGGATGAGAGAGCTAATGGGCCACATACAGCCAGATGAAATGGCCAGCAGATCCCGGGTTATTAATCGAAACCAAGCTCCTCTCTTTGCCTGAGCAACCCCACCCAGGCAGTGCCCCAGGGCGGCCACATTCCTGGAATTCCTGCGCCCTTCCTGAACGAGCTCCCTCTCCCTGGGTGCACCAGCTCCCCTTCTTCTTTGGGGTCTCCAGCATTGCTGGCCAGGCAAGGGGAGCTGGGGAGAGCCTCTTCTCTGTCAGGAGGGTGCAGAGCACAACGTTGGGCTCAAAGGCCCCTGTTCCCTTCCCAAAATGCTGGGGTCTGCCGATGGACTGTGAGCTGAAGGGGGCTGAGAGGCCTCAGTTCCCAGCAAGGAGGCAATTCCCCACTGTTTAGATGCCAATGCCTGACAGCATGAACTCTTTCCAGTGGGAACCGGTAAAGGTTACACCAGCAGGGAATCACTAAGATGCAGAAGCCAAATGAAAACTCAGACATCTGTAGGTCATATACCTCCCGCCGGCAGTCCCAGGCTGCACCGCACAGCCGGACCCGGCATTTCAAGAATGCTTCCTGAAGAAATGCTTATTCATGTTAATACCTCACTACTGAGAGCTCCCAGGGTTTGCTGCTGGGGCAGCTGGGAGCACTGCTCTCTGCCAAGGGAAAAGCAGCTGCGGGCTTAGCAGCTCCCCAGCACAGAGGTTGCCTCCACCTCGGCCCCGGCTCCCACCACACCAGCTCAGACAGTCCCAGAAGCCCACCCACCCACCAGGATCTCCTGTGGGATTCACTTCACCATGAGCAAGGCAAGTGCTGTTTCCAGAATGAAGAAGTAGCTGTTACCTCAGCAAACCACCAGCCAGCCCACCACAACACTGCCTTGGAGAGGAGGAAGCTCCACTCCCTGCTGTTAATGACACCGGGAACATGCCCCAGAGCCAGGGCTCTGCTTGTAGAACAAGCTTGGATGACATTAGATTTCCAAAGGCTCTTGGAAAAACAGGTCTTTTACATAACATCCAGGGAGAAGGAGGAAAAAGCAGGGACGGAGAAAGACATATCTGAGCACAAACTGTGTCAATGCGGTGGGCTGACCCTCTTGGGACAGTGTTAAGAGCACAGAAGACAAGACCACACACCCCTTTATCCTCCCTGCAAGGGGTAAGACAAGCTCTAGCACAAACATTGCAGGGAGCTGCGCTCTGGTTTGACCGGCCCCACTGCCAGCCTGGAGCAAGGCAGGGCATGGGCAGCCACCCCCACCTCAAAGAAGTGTTCTTACCCATCCGCCATTCTCCTGGATCCAGGGATCTAAGTGGTCGGTCAAGTACGTGGTCATCCAAGACACGATGCGTTTCACCAATACCCGCATCTCCTTGACAACGCTCTCCACGCACAAGGCTCCTCCGAAGGAGAAGAAAGCCACGATGCGGCCCCAGTTCACTCCATCGCGGAACAGTTCGTTCACTACCTGCTCAAAGCTCTGATACGCCGTGCTGGGAGTGATGTGGAGCTGGGAAGTGAGGTCGCTGAACGCCCGCCGGTACCTCAGCTCAAACTCATCCCCCGCCTCTCTCAGCGCCTGCCTCACGTCGGCTGCTCGACGGATCTCATGGACTTCGAGGCTGCTCTGGTGCACGGTGGCTCCGTTCACTATGTGGCTGGTGGGCGCGTGCCAGGAGGGGCTCCCGTTGAGGACGCTGTCCATCTCGTCCTCCTCCCCTGCAAACTCAGTCCTGTTCTCATCCTCCTCCTCCAGCTGACTCCAGCTGTATCCTTTCTGTGAGAGCTTGTAGGAAACAAAGTCAATCACTAATTCCCGGTTACTGCTGTACATTTTCACACCTGGGACACCCTCAATGAGTCCATGGTCCGGAGCACAAGCAGATCAGCACTTAGCAGGTCCCGACTCCACTTCTCTTCTTCACGACCGATGGAAACATCTGACCTTAGCACAGAGGAGGAGAGAGGCACCGAAACGGTTAATGCCACAGCTCTTAGATGCACCCGCGCCATTACCACCGATAGCTTATCGTTATACTGAGATCACCCCGCAGCTCTACGCCGAGGCTCAGGGCCACCAGATTGAAGCCGCACGCAGAACCGACCACAACACTCCCTTCCCTGGAAACCAGCCTAGACCCCCGGGGACCCCCAGGCTCGCTCCGAGCAGACCCCATGTCTCACCGGCTGCAGGCTGCGCCTAGCAGGCCAGCTGCGGGCCGGGGCGGAGGCGGTTCTCGTTCTGCTGGAGCTGCGGGTCGGCCCGGACCGCGACAGCACCGCCCCCGCCTCGCCCCGCCCGTTAAAGGGCCCGGCGCCCCCGCCCCCCTCCGCCGGCGTTACCCAACGGCTGCGGCGACAGCACCGGGCGGCCAGCGCTACCCAAGGAGCACGGCAGCCCCAGGGGGGCACGGTTTGACGGTAACCGCAGTCCTCGCCGCCCCGAAGCCCCTCGCTCCCCGCAGGCGGCGAGAATAAACCGCTGAAAACCGGCGAGCGCTCGCCACCGGGGCTGCCGCCGCACGGCCTTGCGTCCTTACGGGAGCAATTCCAGCCACGGTTAGCGGCGCGCTGCCACTGGGGCCGGGACGGTGACACGCCGGGCAGCGGCAGGCGAGAGCGCCGCAGGGGATAACCGGTTCTCCCAGCCACCGGACTGCACCCTCACCGCCACCGGACCGCTTCCCCCAGACCCCCGAACCACCCCGCCGGTCACCGGATCGCCCCCCCCAGGTCCCCGGACGGCCCCACCGGTCGCCGTACCTGGGGGGCGGGGCCGCGCACGAGGGCCGACACAGCGCCCGCGCGGACGACACGGCGGCCAATCAGCGGCCAGGAGAGCGCAGAGGGGAGGGGGCCCGGCAGCGCCCTCTCCCTTTGGCTGAGCCGCGCGTCACTCAAGGCTTACCCTACCCCGCCCCTCACCTCAGCGGCCGACGGAGTGTCCTCGTCCTTCCCTGTTCCGCTGGGCGGGCCCGGCTGGCAGCGACGCCGGGGGTCGCGGGGAGCCCGGCGGGCCTCGGCCCGCCTAGCAATCCCGGGGCTCCTTCCACATCGCCCGCCGAACGGCCGGGGGGGTGCGGTAGGGTGGGAGGGGGCAGCAATGGGGCGGTGCGCATGCGCACGGCGCCTCGAGGCTGGGCGAGGAGCGTCGGTTGGACGGCGCGGGGGCGCGGTGCGCATGCGCATTGCCGGTCGGACCGATGCGCAGGCGCGAAGGTGCCGGGCGGAGGGCGGGGCTGTGGCGCCCCCTGCCGGCCGCGGGGTGGGTCAGCTCCGGCCTCCGCTCCCGGCGCGGCCCGCGGGTTCGGCTGTGCCGCTGACACGGCCGCCGTCCCCTCACAGCAGTCCGGGACTAACGTGGGGTGCTTTGTGACTCCACAGTGCTCAGGGAGCCCGTGGCGGGGCTGTGAGGGGAGGTTTATGCGGGCAGTGCCGGAGCAGTGAAAGCGACTGTGGCAGCCAGGGCCTGCCCCGCCGTTAACAGTTTTCCCATCCCTCTCCAAGGCCACGGGGCAGATTATGCAGCACTTGGGGTCGACGCCACTGTGCAAAGGGCATTTTCTCCTCACAGCATCGAGAAACCTGGCCGGGCTTAGTAGGCGGTGGAAGCCGCCTTCTCTGGGCCCAGCAGTCAGAAGGGCTGATCTGCTGAGGAGCAGCGGGTGGAAGCCGGGCAGCGGACACTGACACAGCCGCAGTACCGGTGCTGGGCTCCGGTGGGTTCCAGCTGACGCTAACCCCGGGGACCCGCCGCCTGTCGCTGATAGGCCAATCAGAACGACACTCAAAGCGTCGCCTTGCCTGATTGGGCTAGTATGTCCCACAGCGCTTTATGTGAGTTGTGGTTCGGTGCTCGCCCGGTCGTTCTGGCGCTGTGCGAGCACGTACTACATTTCCCGTCAGGCTTTGCTTGGAGAGCGCGACGGCGTTGGTCGGGGTCTGCTTATCCGGGTCCTCAAGCCTTCCAACCAATCAGCGCGCGTCAAGGGCGTGCTCCAGGCGCTGATTGGTGGGTTTGGACGGCCGAGCCCTGTTTGAAATCCGTTAACGGTGGCGGCATAGGCGCCGCGCGGGGTGGCGGCGGCGCTGCTGAGGTGAGTGCGGGGGGCGCTGGCCGGACACCGCTGGCCTCACCCCTCTTTTCTCGACCCGCAGCCCTTCCCCATACCTGGTCGTTCGCTCCGGCCGTGGCGACGCGGCTGTTCCCTGGGCCTGCTCCGAGCCCAGGTATCGGTAATGGGGCCGAGGGCTTAGCTGGGCAATGGAGGCAGAAGGCGGCTCCGGGTGCTCAGCCCGCGGCCGGAGTCGCTGTCGCGGTGCCTAGCGGGCGGGCTCGTAACGGAGCCCCGGGGGCTGATTGCGGACCCCTCGTTTCCCGGGGGAGCCGTGCCCGGAGCCCCCGGCCCGCAGTGGGAGGAGCCGCCGTGGCGGGGGGGTTGCCGTTCTCCAGGTGGGATCGCGGCACTGGAGCGCCAGGCCTGTGCCTTACGGTGGGGGTGAGTGCCTCGGGAGTGTAATAAAGTTCTAAGTCTTGAAACAATCACGAAACCTGATGAAACAGTGTATTTCACGACGAAAAGCTCTGTAACTTCTCAGTCCAAATCTTGCTTCCCAGGAAAAGGAGGGAAGCAAATCAAGCAAAGCAAAACCTGGCCCAAGAAACAGAAAATGCATTAGGCGAGCTATTTTTATGCGGGGCTTTTTTTATACTAGAGAAGCTTCGACTTAATCTAACAATTAGTTGAGGTTATGCTAGCTAAAAATAATTTACTTTTCCTTGAACATCTATTCTTAGAATGTCCCATCTTCATGTCTTCTGAAACTTGTGGGTTCTTTTTTAGGGAGCGCGAGATGTCAGGGCTGTTTATTTTTGGGAATGGGGGCGGGTCTGGGCCGTTAGCAGAGCTAAGGCTGTGCCAGCACTTCACCCCTCCCTTGGCTGTCGGTCGAGGTGGTCTGCGGAGCTCTCTGCGAGCTCAGCTCTCACCTGATGAGAGTTAAAGGCTTTGTGTCGTCGTTTGAACATTAAATGATGGAACAGCAGCGTTCTGGAGGATGGCGAATCCCGTGTTGATTTTGTACTGCAGAAAAGCCCCGTTGAACTTTGAGTAAGAGGCACGAGAGAGGGGGGAGAAGCTGTAGATCCAGAGTGTGTTGTAAGTGTTCACTTAACTGTGCTCAGGGAAAAGTAAGGATGAAGGACGACTTTCTGAGGCTGTTGGCATCATGCAGAGGGAGTTCAGGTGGGATGGTTCTTACCAGGCTGTGGTGACAGGACTGTAGCTTCAGAGAGGCAATTACAGCCCTTTCTAATGCTCCAGCTTACACATTAACCCCTGAAAAGCATCCAGGAATTTTGGATTATTATCCCAATAAAAAGAACGGAAAACTCTGGGTTGTAGGACAATGGAGACACTGCCAGGCTGAATTAAAGCTGCCTGGTTAGTGCAGCATCCTGTGTTTAAGTGGCAGCTGGTGTTGAAGCCCAGCAGAAGGCCCTGGAATTGCTGGAGCACGTTCCCATGCAGCTGCCTCAGCCTTGGGGAAGCTTCTCTTGCTTATTCCTGGTTGCCTGTCTTGGGTTCTGAGGCATGTGGATCAGCTGGTTTTGTGTTTTTCTGCTGATGTAACTTAGAATAGCCTTCTTGTGTGTCTGCTGTTGTTTTTTCTGCTTTCTGATCCTCTTAGGATTTGCCCTAAGTAACATCTGTAACTTGTGAGGCTCCAGTGGTGTGTTGTGATAAGGCATCATCTCCAGTTCACTGGGGCCTTATCAGTGCAAGGTGGCAAGAAGGAGCAGATCTCTCTGCCCTCCTTAGGATCCAGACTGGTTTGCCTTGGAAGGGACCTGTAAGTTCGTCTCGTTCCAACCCCCTGTCACCATTCTGGGCAGAGACACTGGACCAGCCCTGTCCAACCTGGTCTTCAACACTTCCAGGGATGGGGCAGCCACAGAGCCTTACCACCCTCACAAGGAAGAATTTCTCCTTAATATCCAATCTAAATCTCTCCTCTTTTAGTTTGAAGCCATTCCCACTTGTCCTATCGCAACCTGTCTGTGTTCCTATCACTGTCCTTCTGTCCTTGCTACTCTCCCAAACTCCTCCATTCTCTCTCCCTCTGACCTTGATTTCTCATCTTGGAATGCTGCATCCTATCTCCAACACCATAGCCTGTATGGCTGGGAGGCTCCTTTGTCAAGGCAGTGGGTGCTCTTGGCACAAAATTCACAGCTACATTGAGAAAAAGACATTGAACACATCTGTGATGGAATTGTGTCAGTATTTTAAAGCTAATTTGGATTAGAGCGAGGTGTGAAGTTATTCCAAAATACCTATTGCACTTGCTGTTGGATCAGTCTTATTCTGGGATAGGAATGCTTGTTCCGATTTAGCGTAATCCTTTTTCAAAGCTAACTAATCTGAACCATGCCAAGGCACTCTTCTGGAACGTGCCAAAGTGTAGTTACTCAAAAG
Organism: Callaeas wilsoni; assembly: GCA_013398955.1. Lineage (NCBI taxonomy): Eukaryota > Metazoa > Chordata > Aves > Passeriformes > Callaeidae > Callaeas > Callaeas wilsoni. The sequence goes on from VWPU01010570.1 coordinate 31,435, forward strand.
AAACCTGATGTCCAGAGGAACCCACTGCCTATTCCTCCGTGTGGATATGGCTGTGCTGCTCTGGAGGCACATTCAGGTCAGTGAGAGAGCAGGCCTAGAAAGAAAATTAAGGTTTTGATTAAGTAGTCGCTTTATAAAAGGAATTTGGGGGTGTTTTTGTACACGAGAAGATCAGATCCTCCTTTCCTGCCCCAGCAGCTCTGCAAAGCAGGTGAAAGCTGATCCTGCAGAATGGGGGTGAGGGTTCCCTGGCTGGCTCGCTGCAGACACCTGTGTCGACACAGGAGGTGATGGATGTGGGGGAGAGCAGGGTCATGTTTTAAATCCACGCCGAGCTGTGTAGGATTACAGCGTGCCTGTAATCACGCTTGGGGAAATGCACGCAGTGCCTGCTAATTAGGGAACGTCCCTATTAATGAGGAAAAATTTCCACACCTCCCTTCTGGTGGATGAATGCGGTGGTGGAGAGAAAGAATTTTGGATTGAGATAAATGTGGTTGTGCTGTCAAAATCATGGCCGGGTGTTTTAAAACGCCTGCAGGGAGTGGGCAGCGGGTGTCGGGCTGTGCTTGGCAGAGCCCTTTGGGATTGCAGATGCCTCGGTGGGCACAGGAGCGATAAATCACCGTAGCATTCCTGGCTGATCCCTGTCCCGGGCGAGTCGGTGGGTGGAGGAGCAGGATGCCTTTCAGTGAACTGCTGCTTCACCATCAGTCCTGTTCCGGGCAGGACTTGGAGGATATGCAGGGATTTGAGAAGCAGATGCCATGAGTTCATCTGGCTGAAATGGACTCTCTGGAGTTCAGTCACAATAACTTTTACCTCCCTGTTGTCTCTTTCAAGAAACAGAATACGAAACTGAGACAGTGATACAATCCTTTTCTTTTCCTGACTATTCTCTTCTGTCTGGGATAGAGGGGAGAGAGAAGGGGTCAGCAATGAGGTTGATGATGAAGCTGGTGACACTATGGAATATGGACTCTACACAGTAAAAAGCTGCAAACTGCAGCAGTGTAGCAGTGGGCACAAGTAGCTGTGAAACATGATGCCCAGAGCTCTGACTCTGACTGGAGAGGGTGAGGGGAGAATGCAGATGACGCATTTGATTTTTAAAAAAGTCTAAAGTGTTGACAGAAATTCTATCTTGATTAAGGGCAGTAGGAAAGCATTTGATTCCAGCCAAGTCTCGAGCTCGGTTACAGTTGGTTTTGGCTCCAATTCTTCTGTTTGCCTTCTTTGAGCCCTACTTTGCCATCCTCCCAGCCGTGTAACTGGTGCTTCTCTGATGACGTTCTTGCCTTTAACTATCAGAGTTCTGCTCTGGAGCGTTGTAGGCTTCTCAGTGCACCCATCCTCAGGGGCCAGTGGTTGTCACCAGCGTGGTACTCCCTAAACCCATGTTTTGCTTTACTTTTGACCATTTTCTTATTTATTGAGAAACACCATCTGGGTTTTGAACCATGTGTGGTCCACCTAGACAGATGGTTCAGAGCTGAGGCTCTGTGGATTAGGAATATGCTGCTTTGGAATTGCTTGGGTTCATAAAAGCAAAGTTCAGGTGATTTCCATGGGGAGTGTTTTATAACATTCTCGTGGGCTTTGCCTCACAGCTGTTCAAGGCCTCACAAAAGCACCTTTGCAAAAAGGTTTTGTTATAATTTCAGGGTTTATAACTTTGTCACTGGCTTTATTCCTGTTCCGTTGAGTCTAATATCACCTGTTGACACAGGGACTCCTCTTGCTGTCAGTGCTCCATTAATTAACTGCAGGGACTGTTTGACACGGGTCACAGTGCTTGGTTTGTTTATAGCCTGGCCAGCCTCGGGCTAGTGCTGTGGAATGCAAGAGGGCCTGACACTGCCCTCCTTCTGACTGTTTGCCCAATAATAATATTCTGCAGAACCCTCTCCCTGCTTTGAAAATCAAATTTATTCTATAGAAGAGCACCCTTGTATCATTAGTTCTTGTTTGTAGCCCTTCAGAGAGAGAGAGAGGCTGTGCATTGCAGTGCTCTGGAGTGAATCTCATCAGCTTTGTAAATCCTGTAAGGGTAAGAACTCTTCTTTGTGCGTGGTGAGGGAAGGAAGTGCAAATCAATCGTTCTCTGGAAAAGCTTTATACTTCCTCTTAAAAAATACAGATCTAGCACCTACAGGTACAAAAAACCCCCCATCAAAACTTGATCTTTCTGATAGTTTTGAACCTACAAATGTCAACAGTGGTGAAATCTCATTAGCTTTGCAGATCAGCAGTAGAATAAAACTCTCTGTTGCTCATGAGGAGTTCTGCCCAAGGGTGTGAAGTGCAAGAAGGGGCGATGTACCAAAGGCTGTCCAATGCCTGTCCCTAGAAACTCTGCAGAGGAAGAGAGGTGAGGGGTGATTCCACTGATACCCTTTTGTTTTCTGAAGGGCTGTAGTTGTGCAGACAGAGGACTTGTGGAGACAGTGACTCTGAAGATGTCTAAGCCAGAATCCCGTTATTCTTTTGATGTCCCAAACATCTGCATCAACTTTGCAACTCTGAATGAGGATGATGTACACAATGCAGACTCCTGGTTTGGTAAGTTGCTTCCAACTCCTTGAGTTGCTGGTGTGATCTTTGTTTTGGGCCTGGCTTCTGTGCCAATTAATCGCTATGTTGACTGCATCATTCATCATGCAGGGGGTTTCTTTTGTTCTGTTTTTTTGTATTTAAATTTTGTCATCTGTAACTTGACTTTGTTAACCTCATAATGATATTCTGGGGTATTGTTAGCAATTCCTTACTGTGTGTATAGTGAAAGTCTTTCTCTCCTTACAGACCAAAAAGCCAATCTGGAGAATGTCCCTCCTGCAGAAAATCTGGCAAAGGACTCGCACAGCAGCCCTGCTTTTTCAAAGCCTGATGTTATTCTGTCTTCTGTCCCATCACAGGAAGTAGCGATGAGTAAGCTGGCATGGTGTGGCAGGGAGGGAATAAATGTTACCTGCTTTTCACTGGCAAAATGGAAAGGCCTCTGTCTGGCTTTTGTGGGGCCGTCTTCATAAACTGTTATCTCCAAGGTCTCCTGTGGTTTTATTTGTTGTTGTTGTGTATATGGGTATATAGATGAGCTGACGCTTGCTCCCTTCTCAGGTGAAAGCGATGGTGAAGCAGAATGTGCCCAGGGCAACGTGGTCCCTCAGAATATAGTTGGGTCCCTGGCAACCTGGAGAGCTGCTGCCCCTGCAGAGGCCCCTCAGAGGTGTGTTCAGTTTGTACAGTGATTGATGACGGTGTAACTAGGCAGGTCCTTGCTCTCAGGATCTGCAGTTCTAGCTGTTCTTGGGGCATCCTGTGGGGCTGGAGTTCTCCGGCATGGAGATCATGTATTGGGACACCTGATCTGCTGGCTAAGCTGCAGGGACAGTCTCTAGGGTGGAAATGTAATGCAGTGTCTCACATACTTGTCAAATGAGACTCGGCAGCACCAGGAGCTTCTGGAATGTGATGATATCTGAAACTGAGGTGGCTTATAAAGTTTCTTTGTTTATATCTGCCTGACTTGGGCAGAACTCATTCTTGATATGAATGCAAGGGGCTCTGCGTGCTCATATATAGCAAAGAATGTTTAGTTTATGGACTGTTAAACTTTAATCAATCGTGCTGCATTTGGATTGTTGTGTTAAACACAATTTGTGTGGTGGAGTTAGGGGATGCACTGACACAAAAAGTGTTACCCAGGTCATGTGTCTCCTCAGATCTGTGGGAAAACTGACCTCTGCTTTCTGTTCTACTCTAGAGCAGGCAGGAGACTGGCTACAAAGCAGGGGAAAACCCAGCAGCGCAAGCAGCCAGGCAGAATCAAAGCAGAGAGAATTGCTAATGCCCTGGATAATAAGGAAGAGGTTCCACCATTGAAGAAAATGAGAGTGTACGTCATCCAAGTCCTTCTGTTTAGGGCTGGGAAAAGGGATACAACTGTTTCTTTGGAAAGGTTTTCCACCTGGCTGAGAAGGTTCTTACAAGAAGGTTAGGGGGTGGTGGCTGGAACTGGTTGCTGATATTGGTTTCATAAACCAGTGAAATGGCTGTAAATGCTGAAGGAATCGCTCTGTTTGGAGGTAGAGATGTGAATGAAATAAGCATGGGCTTCTTCACCTTCTTACTCCTTACTCAGTGTCTGTCAGTTAGCTTTAAATTTGTCTGAACTTATCCATCAGGAAGTCATCAGGCAGTCATTAGCTATGAAAGAGTCATAGCTAAAATATTTCTCAAATTAACTTAACCACTAAAGTATCATATGGTGATAAGCTTGAGGTCAGGAAATTGAAGTGTGATCTTTGAAACACCACTGTTCCTTGATGATCTACAGTATAACACCCTTCTCCAAAAACTCAGTTATTCATCTTCCCTTCTGCAGCCTTAGAGTACCAGGGAAAGCTGGATGGTCTATTCCTGGGCCTGGGCTGAGGTAAGGCCAGCCTGGCATAGCTTAGACCTCACCAGGTGATGGGATGTTGTGCATGGTGGTGAGAACTGCAGGTGGTCATTTACTTAGAACACAGTTAATTCAAGGGCTTTGCCCTAACAACTTGTTTTCTTAGTTCTGGCAGCAGAGAGAAGGTGACAGAAGCATCCACAAAGAAAGAGCCCCTGCAGGACCCTGACCTCTCCCCAGGGAGAGGGAAAAGCAAACCGACCATGCCCTCCACGCCAACAATGTTGAAGTACGTGGCTTTCTTGTGACTTGTCTGCTAATCACAGTTGATTTAGGTGACAGTCCTGGCTGAGTGTTTTCAGCTTCAACTTAGCATGTGATGGTATCACATTTAGTAAACGCTGAGTCGAGGCAACAATATTAGGATGAAATGTACTTCACCAGCTGAACCTATGCCCAGGAAAGCTTTTGCTTCTCTTTTGAGGAAAAAGTTGTTCTTCCTAATGGATTAAGAATGCACACAGCAAATGGATCTGCAGAATAGCAGCTAGCTGTGAGATTTCTTGAACGAACAAAACCCAACAGATCTCTTCTAAAGAGGATATTTTTGTAACCTGTGATGCTCCTGCAGTGAGGTTGGAGATAAGCATGTTTCTTGCACTAACATCACGCTAATAACCTGGGAAGCAGGAAGGCATATCTTAGTTTTTAACGTGCTTCTGCAGGAGGACCAAACCATCTAGCAAGCCAAAGACTACAGAGGAGCAGGAGCTGGAAAAGATGCAGCAGTTGCAGCAGGAAGTTATGGAGCTGCGGAAGAAAAATGAGGAGTCTCTGAAAGCAGCTATTGCTGGAGCAGGTGGGCTCTGCCTGAATTGCAGAATGAAGCTGCATTGGGCTCAGTTGGAGAGTGTTGCACAGAGCTGTGCAAGTACCTTTGAAAACAAGCATTTCAGACTTTGCAATAACTATTAGGAGCCCTTTAATGTAGATCAGCCTCTAAACTGCCTGGAAACAGGTGTGTTTGGGTTATGTCATATTTTGAAAAGTTGAAGATGAGTTCTCTAAAAACTTACCTAGTTGTTAGAAATTAAATGCTATTTTTATTTCCACGACTCCTACCCCACAGCAAAAGGCTTCCAGTCCTTACATGTTCTTTTCCTGTAGGACAACCCATGAAGAGACCTGTTGGTCAAGTAACGAAGCCAGTTGATTTCCACTTCTGCACGGAGAATAGAATTAAACAGAATGTGGAAAGCCAGCCTGGGAACGAGTACAAGGAGCTGGATTTTGCAGCAGTACTGAGGAAGCATCCCCCTTCTCCGGTGAGAGCCAGAGTGTTGCCAGCACTCAGCTCACTGATTCTTGCCATCACTTCCCTGCTGCTTTTGCAATGCTTGGGCTGATACCCACAGAGAGGCAGGTGTTGTGCAAATGTGACTGTAAACTTCCTGTGTGTCTGTGTTGCCACAAGACTCCAAGGAAACGTTGTGGAAAAAGGAGCCCTTTAATGTCAGATCTTCCAGTCATTCCATTTCATGCTTTAATCTGCTCAGTACAGTTTCCCAATAGAACTTGTGCATGTTCAGGCTGTTAACACTTGTGCTTAATGTGAGGTGTTACCTTCTTTGCAGTGAGAGGAAGGGACACTATTGTGCATCAGTGGGGAAAGGAAATGTCATCAAAGCCTCCTGGCTGTACTGACTGTGGTTTTCTGTCTCCAGGTGCGAATGCCAAAGGGACCCACTGTCCCAAAACCTTTCAATCTGTCCCAGGGAAACAAAAGAAAACTCGAAGAAGCCACAACAGAATATGTGTCCTTTGCTGAGCAGGTAGAAGCATTCCAAAAACGCACACCCCCTCGTTACCATTTGAGGAGCAGGAAATCTGAGGAAGGTGAGTGGTCCTGGCTGTGTCAACAGACATGGTGGTAGAGCAAGAGATGCTTTGACTACTCTGAGCAAATGGCCTGTGTCTGTTGCAGGCCTTGCCATTAAATGCTGGTCTCTGTGACTTGAATTTGTAGGCTCAGTTTCAAGAAAGCCGATGAAGGCTCGGCTCACACATCCCAAAACACCAGTGCTCCGAACAAAGCAGCGCTTGAGACCTGTCACCTGCAAAACTGCTGCAGAGTTAGAAGCAGAGGAAATAGAGAAAATTCAACAGTAAGTAAAGTCTTACTCTGGTCCTCCAGGGCATCATTGTACCACACTGGAAGTATTTCTCAGATACCAAAATATCACTTCTCTGGAATACCCTTTTTGTGTAAAAGAATGAGTAGCATAAACCACTGAGATTCCTTTAGGTTGTTCATAATTCTTTAGCTCTGATTGTAGGGAAGTGAAATATAAACAATTCGTTTTGAAGAAAGTGCTCTTAGGAGAGCTTATCTTGGGTTATGATGCTCATGGTGAGTAAAGCAAACCCAGTATAGCAATGCAGCCTGCATGCACTTCAAAACTCACCTGCAGGCAAAGGTTTGGATTTCCAGGAAAAAAATCCATAAGATTTTCCTTATAAATCTTGCCGTTTTGAAGGAAAAGGAAGAATTGCTAACTAGACCTGCATACTAACGTACAATATACAATTGGTGACTGTCTCCATTGTTCCTGCATAGGTACAAATTCAAAGCACGAGAACTCAATCACAAAATCTTTGAGGGTGGGCCACTCCTGCCCAAGAAACCCCCTGTGAAGGAGCTCACCCAACCCATTGGCTTTCAATTGGAAATAGAAAAAAGGATTCAGGAGCGTGAGAGTAAGAAGCAGCAGGAGGAAGAGCACTTCGAATTCCATTCCAGGCCATGTCCCACAAAAATCCTGGAGGATGTTGTGGTAAGAAATTAAATAACACCCAGGCTTGGGAATTGGACCTCAGGTGGCAATGAGCTTCAAAATGTTTGTAGCTATGTTGCATTATGTGCTTAACGATCTTAGTAAACAGTGTCTGTCATTAGGTAAGAAGTGCAGTGGGTACATCCTGTGAGGTTGTTTCTCTGAGGTGATTTCTTGGCAATTGGCCTTGGGTAACTCCTTACTGGCTCTTCTGAACAGGGTGTTCCAGAGAAGAAAGCACTTCCTGTTACAGTCCCCAAGTCTCCAGCCTTCACCTTGAAAAGCAGAACCCGAGTGTCTGGCAGAGAGGAAGAAAAGGTAACAGTTGTGACGAGGCTGGAGCCAGGCCCAGGTCCCACTGCGGTGCCTGCCGTGCCTCTGGATGTGGGTGGGATGCTCTGGGGCTGGAAGCCTCTTCCCTCCTGTGAGCAGTTCCTCCAGGGGTTGCCTTTGCCTGTGCCATTCACTTCAAGCAATCTGGTTATGGCTACTCATTTTACAGAAACGGAATTCTCATAAAAAATTAAATCATTTAAATCCTGGGGCACTGATGAGGGTTTCTGAGTTCTTGTGGCTATGAATGAGGAAAGTGAACTGCTTAGATTTCTCATCCTTCCCTATTTGGTCACTGAAGGCAGATATTACACATGACCTTTCTTCTCCCTGAGGTGGGGAGCAGGATTCTGAAAGCTTCACCTCCTTCTTCCTTTCCTTCTTGTCAAGAGGATATTAAATAATTACAGTCTAATTTGGATGAGCACTAGAATCGAGAGTGGTTTCAAAAAAGGAAGAATTGGGACTGTGGTTCAGGATGCCAGTAAATTGGTACTTCTTGGATTCCTAATTTTTGCAGTGTCCAGTGTTTGTGTGACCCTGCTGTGCCCCTTATTAAAGGAGCTCATTCAAAGTTCTTTTTAGCTTTGCTTGGAGGAGTTGCAGCCTATACAAAAGTGAAAAATCAGATGCTGATGCTAGTATCCCTTTAGGAAAAAGAGGATGTGGCTGTGATCAAAGCTAATCCTATGCCACATTATGGAGTGCCCTTCAAACCCAAAATGCCAGAGCAGAGGCATGTGGAAGTTTGCCCCTTCTCTTTCGATGCCCGGGACAGAGAGCGACAAATACAAAAAGAGAAAAAAATAGAAGAACTACAGAAGGAAGAGGTAAGAATTAAAAACTACCTTGGATTCCACTCCTTCAGTAAAAAGAGTGTGGCAGGATTTGCTGATGTCTATTAAACTTCCAAGGAAAGAACAAGAAATATTGAGTTGTTTATTTCAGGTGCCAAAGTTCAAAGCGCTGCCTCTGCCTTACTTTGACCAAGTTAAACTGCCAGAAAAGAAGGTCAAAACCCCAACTCAGCCAGAACCATTCCACCTGCAGGTGGATGAACGAGGAGCTGCCAAGCTCCAGAGCTGGAAACAGCAGGTAGGATGAAAAGGATAATGGGAATGACCAGATGAAAAGCAGCTGGTGGAGCTGTGGTTGTCTACAGAAAGTGTCCTGCTTGACTTGAATCAGTAGCTGACTTTGAGCAAGGAATTTTTCTGTACTTGGCATGAGACTTGTGCTGTGGATTAAGGATTGGTCAATGGGGTTTTTTTTATTTTTCTCACTTTATGGTAAATTATGGGACTTACCACAACTGTAGGAACAGCTGTGGGGTGTTTTCTAAGCAGCAGCTCTCTGCAGCTGAATCCCTTTGCTGACTATCTCCAGGAATTTATTGACACATAAATAATATACTGCTTTTCTCATGTGAAGTCTGCAGTGGACACCCAAAACTTTCTTCAGGCTATTTTTGGCAAAGCAACTCTCGGGCAACAAGTGACACCACTTTTTGGCTTTAATAGGATTTTCTGTGGAAATTATTTGGCCCAGTCAACACGGCTTTTCCAGTATAGGGAGTGCTGGAGTCTGGGTCGCAGGGAGGCGGCCTCTTTCTGCCTGACACTTGATGTGCTCCCTTCTCTTGCAGCTTAAAGAAGACTTTAAAAGGCAGAAAGAGGCAGCATGTTTTAAAGCTCGTCCTAACACAGTGATGTACCAGGAGCCTTTTGTGCCCAAAAAGGAACATAAGATGCTATCAGGTAGAGTTACAAGTACTTACTACACGGGCTTGGCTGATAGCTCAGAACTGATGCAATTAAGTGATGTTTTTTCTGGCTGTTGCCTCTTCTTCATCAGCACAGCCAATAGTGCCTTGCATTTAATCAAGTAATTGCCTAACAGCTTGTGTCCCCTGGGAGCAGGGGGATTTCCTCTCCGCCCCCCTGTCCTGCTCCAGCATGGCAGCTGTATTTAGCAGCTCTGCTGCAATTGGCAGATGATTGATGTGTGCCAGCTCAGGATAAGGGTACTGAGAATGTGAGGAGCTCCCTGCAGAGACAGCTGGCATTTCTGCAGTGCTGTCACTCTTTCTCTGCCGTTTCTAATGAGATGAAGGCATCTACTGCTTGGGTAGGCTGAGATTTGTAGGGCATAAAAACAGCCAAAATCTTGTTTGTACTAACAATTGTGTGCTTGCTCCCTCCCATGAGAACACCCGTGATGGGGTGACGTCTGCATTAACACTGCTCACGTCTGGGAGTAAAGTTTTCTCTTTTCCTGAAGCCTGGAGGTATCTCCTAACCACCCTTGCCAAGGAGAAGCTCTCCAAAGGGAGGCTTCCATTGACATTAGTACTGCTCTGCTTTACCTGACTGTCTTTGAACCAATGTTATCTCCTCTATTTCTAAACTTAGAGAGCCTTTCTGGTTCTGTAGTTCCTGAAAGCTTTGAGCTGGCAACAGAAAGAAGAGCAAAAGAACGGCAAGAATTTGAAAAGCGATTGGCAGATGCAGAAGCCTTAAGGGAGAGGTATGAGGAGCAGATCAGGCAGCAACAAGAGGAGCGTGAAAAGGAAGAAGTTGCTAAGCTAAGACAAGAAATGGTAAGTGAGCTGTTTCTGAGCAAGGGCTGTAAAGTAACCCAAAGGAATGTGGGAATATCCTTAAGGAGCTAATGTCACTGTTGAGCTGTGCTAAAACTGCCTTTTCAAGGTTCCCTTTTGCAAGTTGATGACTCACTAACTTCACAACTGGTTTAAAAAAACCAAACCTACAAAACTATGCAAACAAAGAAGACAGCTGTGCTGAGATGGCTGAGTTTTGGAGCTGCACGTGTGCAGTTATCAAAGCAGAATGATCTAAAAACTAAAAACCCACAACCCCAACTTGTGCTGTGCATTTTCCCACTACCTCACTCCAGTGCCCAGGGTGGTGTGGTGGTCTCAGGCAGATGTCTGCTTTCACCTCATCCACAGCTTACCTGCAAATTTCAGCTTCATCATAACTGCAAGAATTTTCTTGGTTTTGCCCTTGCTTATATTTGTTTTTTCACAGGTTCACAAGGCAAACCCAATACGCAAATACCGCAGCGTAGAAGTGAAGCCCAGTGATCAGCCACTGACTATGCCAAAGTCTCCCAACTTCTCAGACAGATTCCGGTGCTGATGAGCATCCACGTGATAACTGGAGGGAGATGCCATCCATTTCCACTCCCTTGGTAGGAGAGAGGGAGCAGTTGTTTTTCCATGACTGCTCAGTCCGAACTCCCATGCTTGGTTCCATTGTTGTACTGAGTAGTTAAACTCCACCTGAGCCCATGGCATTTCAGCAGTGCTTCTTGGCCTTGCTGTGTATCCAGACCCAGTGCTCTCTAGAGACTAAACCAAGTTTTGATATTGCATACAGATATTGTGTACCTAACTAAATAAAAATTCCTAATCTGCTCGCTGTCTCTGGCTAGTGGGCTGAAGCCCTTTCCTATAGAAGAGTTTTTGGTAAAGGCTGACTACACAGATGTGTGCATCTGGCAGAGCTGCCTTGTGTTTGTACACTAAATGCTATTTTCAAGTGTCTGTTTTTTAGCCTTTTAGTCTACATTAAGCTTGAATTGTGTTAAGTGATGTGAGATTCCTTCGAGCCAGTGTAGCGCGGGTCTGGCCTTTCTTGATGTTTAGATGACCACAACTATAAATCTTGCCCACGCTTTAAAGTAGTTCTCCGTGCATATTGGAGCATTAAACCTTGCTGTTTTATAACTGAAGTCCTTCTATTTGGGGAACCATTTAACTGGCAAGTGACTTGCTGTGAGTTGCTCCAGCTCCTGCCAGTGCCGGTCTCTTGGCTACAGAACCATCAGCATCTCTGGCCAGTTTGGGCAGCGAGCAGAGCTAAATATAGCCCAAGTGCTCAAATGTGTTTGAGGACAAAAGTGCTGGCATCGTGAAGAGTGGACACATCTAGATTAAAGTTTTAATAGTTATTTCTTACTTAGTGTTGTGCTCTGATTTATTACCTTTATATCTTGCTGAAACACCTGTGAGCAGAGCTGCTTGCTACTGTTGTGCTGTTTAGAAGAGAGGGGGGAAGAGGGAAATTTAGAATTAATTTGTCCTAACTGGACAAACTTTCTTGTTTGGTGGTTAGGGAAAACATTTGCTTTCATTTCCTCTGAATTTGGATACTGTTGAAGAAGTATTCCCAGAGTGTGTAGCTTTTTGTTCAGATTTTTGGGTGAAAAAGAGAGTTCAAACTTGGTGTTAGACTCCAGCTAAGGGGGTGGTTAAAGGTGCTGTCTCACTCTTGCCAAAGTACATCAAGCAATTGCTATTTTACTCCTAGACTTAGAGAGGTAACAGCGGAAGAAAGTCCTCAGAGACCTAAATTCCAAGATGAACATTTATTTTACCCAAGGGATGATTTTTCTGCAGGAATTCTCCTAAAAAGTGCGATGCTCAAGAGATGTCATTGCAGAACAGCTGGGGTCTCTATGGGAGTGTTTCAAAGAGCACCAGCCTCAAATTTCAGTGCTGGCATTAAAAGAGGAAAAGACACTGGCACTGAAATACAAGGATTCTTTTAAAAAATTAAAGGTTTTCTGCAGTTAGTAACTGAGGAACTGGAAAATGAGAGGCTTGGGGAAGTGTGTTGGCACTAAAGGATGAGTGACCTTATGGCAGTGTGGGTTCTTGGAAATGGTGAACTCAGACATGGCTCCATTTTGCTCAAGTTTCAGCTTTTTCTTCCCTTTTCTTGAGGATCTTTGTGTAGCTGGGGCGGAGCTTGGCCCAAAAGCTTGACCTAATCACCCAGTCTGCCTTCAGCCACATTTTTCTGACTTTGCTGATAGCCCTGTGTCACTGAGCTGAGAGTTACAGGACAGCCAGAAAAACTGCTGTCACTGCTGCTGTGACAATTTGCAGGAGTGGGTGGAACACAAGGGACATGTCAGCATCCTCTTCTTGAATACTAAAATCCATGTGGATCTGACCTGTCTGCTTTAACCCCATTTCTGTCACGGTGGAGCTGTTGCCTGTGATCTGCTACTGGGTGGGGACATCAGAGAACTTCAGATATGCTGTCAGGGAGCCCTTGCTCTTTCCTCGAGTGCCAGCTCTGGAGAAGGCAGCATGTGGGCAGCAGGAGCAGCAAATATTTATGATGAGTCAGGAGGAAGCTGGAATGATGATGAGCTGCTGAAGAATGTGAAGGCAAGCAAGAGCATGAGGCCGTGGAACTGGAGCAGCCACCGATCCCTGAAGGATGAAGCAGCTGGATTTCCCTGATGGCCCTACATGGCCTCTTCTGCCTTGAGGAAGGGGTTGTGTGCCTGACAGTTTGGCAGTATTTTTTCCCCAATGGTATCATTGGGGTCTAATAAAAGATATTACATCTTCCCCCAACCATGGCCTCTTGTGTTCCCCATTGCTGCACTGCAAACAGGGGCAGGAGCCTCAGGCAGCTGTGCCTCCAAGGGTCTGGGGTGTTTGTATGAGCTTGGAGTCATCCACCAGGTTCTCACGGGCTGGGGTGTGGGACCTGTTCTCTTCATTAGGAGGGAAGTGGTGACAGGGTGGGAAAACTGTTCTAGTGTACAAAGTGCGTGTAAAAATCATGTCCTGAAGGAGCTGGATGGTGGAGAGGATGAGATTTGGCCAAGGATGGTAGTGCTGGGGAGAACAAAGTTACAGAATGGGAGCAAGAGACAGGGATTTAACCAAGTGCTGTCTCAGCACCTCCCTTTAGAGTCAGGGTAGGTTGAGAAACTGATGTAAAATCTGTATTCTCCCTGTGTGGATTTTGCAGAAACATTTTTGTATTCCAGTACTCAAAGCCCACCACCTTTATGTGCAGGCCTTGAGAGCAAGGAGCAGGAGGAGGTTAGGAGAGATCTGGATACAAAATCTTCCTATGCTCCATTTCTACTTGAGCTGTACTCAATTTGTTATCAAAACAATTTGCTGAACACAGACTAGAGCTGGAACTAAAAGGCAGCCAGTATTTTCCTGGACTTTCATGTTGAATTGCAAGATCAAATTATCTGGTGAATAAATTCTTATGAAAAGGCTTGATGATGCTCTCAAATCACAGCTTTGCTTCTCCCTTCTGTTTCCACTGGGAAACCTTTGCAGCTGCTTGTGTGATCTGGCAAGGAGCCCTGGACCTGGGCAGGTCCTGGTGCTGCTGGTGGCCACATCGCTCTGGCTGCTCTTTTGATGATGTTGAGATTTTTCCTTGTCTTTCCCCATCACCTTGCTGACACCTGTCATGACAGGATTGCAGCTCGTGGTGGAAGCCCTGGTACTGATGGAAGCAGTTAAGCCAGACGGCCCGGCTGGTTTGTGTTTCAGCAGCATGGCTGGGATTCAGGTGGGGATGTTGTTCAGCCTGCCCTGCCGCTCGATTTAGCCGGGGTGTAGGGTTTCCCGGGAATGGGCCGGCTTTGGCCCCGCAGAGCCTCCCTTCTCAGGGTAAACGTAAAGGTTAAAGTGTGCTGCCGCAGTTGTGACAACCGCGTCGCCAGGGAACAGCGTGCTTGAGGCGCTGCCAGATAGCCCCAGGACAGGCTGTTTCCCAGCTGCAGCCAATGTAGGCTCTGGCTTAAGTTCCTGAATGGGAAGGGGAAAAAAAAACCCCAAGCCCAGGCTGAGAAGCCTAGGTGGTGGCTGGTTTGCAGAGCCCCAGAGCACTGTGCTGCTCCTTGCGGAGTGTGGTTTTGGACCAAGGCATCTGAAATCCTGGGGTGCAACAGATACTGCCCTTCAATTCTAGAATTCCTTCTTCCCAAAGGTCTGATTTCAGCTTATTTCTCTCTGTCCACAAATGAATTTTATCTATGATAATGCCAAACCATCATCACCCATTGCCTTTGGAGAACCATGGCTCCCCAGTACCAGCACCCAGGGCTTTGCTTCCTCATCTTGTCCCAAGGATTTGTGCCCAGACCAACCTTGCTCCCAGGGAGTGTGGAAGATTGCAGGCATCCCAGGAAGTCTGGCTGGTGTCCAGGTACTTGCTCCTGCTCTCCTTGGAGAATTTTATCCCAGTGTCCACCACACCAACAGCTCCAAGGGGGCTGTGGGGCATGGCTCTGGCTCATGGGCTCCTGGCTGGCTCATGGATGTTCTCCTTTCACCTGGGGCTTGCCAGGAGGGTGCAGAGCCAAAGGCTGGTGGAGTGGTGGCAGTATGTGCCTGAAGTGACATTGGTGGCCTCCAGGTGCCTGGCAGCCCTTGGCTGGAGGAGAGGAGAGGCAATTCCAAACTGTACATTGGCGATGACAGTCAGCGGGCAGAGCCCCCGCTGGCCAGGCACAGCATCTGGCCAGTTATTCCTGACTGTGGCCCTACAGACGCTAAGGTGGGGCACTCACACTCATCACGGGAGCGATGGCTGTGCCAGGACTGGGCAGGGTGGGTGTCACTGTCACCAAGAACTGTGGATGCTGGTGATGCACCAACATCTGCTTGTACACAACTGCATCAGTGCATCAGTGAGTTGGAGATGTGTGCCTGCTCCTGCATTATCCTTGCTGGTCCTCATCACATTCCAGGTCCTGCCATGGATTTTAGGAAAGGAGCAGGCCTTGCTGAGGCCACAAATTCGAGCTGTCAAGGCTGGAGCAGGAGGGCTCTGTATCTGCTCAGGAGTCCCTGGGTGTGTCCCACTGAGCAAGTGCTGCTCTTCCATGGAGGTGTTGATCATGGCTGCTTGAGGCCAGGGCAGGGACAGGTGGGACAGCAGCACCTCAAGGACAGGGGAACAGCTGTGCTCCCATCCTGGCTGGTCTCGCTTTCAATGCCATGTGTAAACCACTGGCAAAGTCTGACCCCAGGCCATGCACACAGATGCTGGTGGCTCACTGGGAGCTGGGATTTGGCAATGTGGAGCAGCAGCACTGCCTGAGCAGCATTGGTCCTCCTGAGAGGTGCTGCAGGCAAAGTGAGCACTGCTCTTGGGGGCTGCTGCTGCCTGTGCTGGTGGCAATGACTCAGCTCCATCATGGATGGCACTGGCCAGGGCAGCCTCCCCACCTTCTTCAGTGCTGTAGCCTCCAGCCTTGCCACAGGTAAGGTTTAAACTAAGGAGAACGCAAAGCAAGGTTTAAGCAGCCGGGTTTGGTGTCTGGCAGGACCTGAGCTTTGTGTGGCTCTGGGATGGGGAGCTGGGACCAGGCTGGCAGCTGGCAGGGGCTGAGGCTGGAGGAGCCCAGGGTAACCTCAGACTCCCCAGGGGCACTCGGCCAGCCCGGCCCTTCGGAGAGCCCCACTCCTCCAGCAAACACCAGGATTCAGCCCCACACAGTGCCTGAGGTGTCTCCTGGGGTGCAGCACCCCAGAAGGAAGTGGCAATGCCTGTGCAGCATCCATAGACACAGCCCAACCCCTCTGGAGCCTCCAGCTCCTCTGTTCCTTTCCCTGATTCCCAAAACACTTGATTTTGTGGAAAATAAGTCTTTCAACTGGTTCCTAGGGGAGGCTGCAGCTGCTGGCCAGTGACCAGTTCCCAGCTGCTGTCACTTTCAAGGCCCAATGGCAGTGCCCAGAGGTGCCACATCATACCCATGGAGCGCAGGGTCCTTTGGAGCTGCTCTCCCAAAGGGCCAGTGCCAGTGGGCAGAGCTGGCCACAGCTCAGCAGTACAGGAGACCAGCACCATCACGAGCTGCTCCCGGCCACCATCCCCATGGGCTGGCCAATGGCCATCTTGTGTCACCTGTGGGCACCTTGGAGGGCCTTAGCCATCTGGACCCTGTCCAGCTCACCCAGGCCACCCCCATGGGATGGTTTTGGGGTGCCGCTGTGTCCAGTTGCAGCCTTCCCTGTCGTGCTGTGCTGGAGCAGGAGGCAAATCCGTCCCTGTCCCCTGCCCCTTGTCTGCGTGTCCCCAGCCCACGGGGGACAGGCGAGAGTGGCGTGTCCTTTGAACCGGCTCCAGCAGTAACAGGTGCTGGGAAAGGCGAAGCGGGCCGGCTCCCGCTGCTGTAAAGGATCCTCCTCTGCCCGCACTAATCCGGCTCCGTTACACCCGGCATAGAAGAGGCTGCTCCCTCTGGCTCTGCCACAGTGCGGATGCTGCCCCCCTGACCACCCACTGCACCAGGACCCAGGTAAAGGGGCCGGGGGGGTCTCCATGGCTTCTGACTTGGGGCATGGTGGTGGGGGGGTCCTGCAGATAGTGGACCCCCCAGCCCTGGGAAGAACACTCCATCCCCAAGGGCTTTGTGTGCTGAGCTGTGGGATGTGGGAACGCTCTTCCAGGGACTGCTCTGCTACACCTCCTGTTCCAGTAGACCAGCAAGCAACTTCGCTGTTACTGGGATGGTCGCTGGTGGGTTTATTCTGGGGCTGGGCTGTCCTTGGGTCTGCATGGCTGCACAAGGGGGTATTTTGGGACAGGGTGAGGAAAGATGACCGGGTACAGGAGTGCAGCGGAACCGCAGGCAGAATGGGGATTTGGGGATCAGGTGCTGGGCTGGAGTCCGACACAGGCACACGGGCACCAACAGGTCCCCTTGGTGGAGCTGGTTACCCCTGGGCAGGGGGACGAGCAGCGCTGGCAGCTGCTGGGTGCGGAGGTCTGTGTGGCCCCTGAGCAGAGGGGCTTTGCCTGCATGGCTGGACCTCCTGTGTGGTTCAGGGGGAGCAGTGATGGGGTCGTGCCGGGAATGCTCACCTCTCCTGATCCCCACTGCCAGCCCGGGGGCCAGAGCCGCTGTCTCCTGCCCTGCCATGGTGGGATGTGGCCTTAAATTGTCACCCTGGCCGCGCCGCGCTGGCTGTTTGCACGTCGAAGGCCCCAGGCACCCGGTGACAGGTGCCGGGGTCAAGCCATCGATCAGTCACCGCGGGTCAGCTATCGGGGCACAACGGGACGGTGCCGGGACTGGTGGCCACGTGGGGTCCCTGGCTCGGTGCCACCAGCCCGAGAGCCGCCGGCTGGACAGCGGGGGCACAGTTCCCGGCTGGATGGCAGCAGCTCATCCCCGCAGGAGCAGAGCCACTGCCTAGTCCTGCCGTCCCCTCTGCAGGGTGTCGGGTCCGGCGAGCCCTCAGCTGCTGCTTTCTCTCCCGCAGGAGCCTCGGCGAACCGGGAGCAGCGCAGGGCAGCCGCCTCCTGCCTGGAGTGTCCCATGGAGCAGGGTGGAGGGGCGGATGGTGCCGACACTGGGGGGGCTGGCGGCACGGCCCCCCCCGAAGCCGAGGGCAGCGCAGCACCTGCAGCCCCCCAGGCTGCCCAGCCCCGAGGGGGAACAGTGCCAGCTGCCACCGTGGCACAGGACGAAGGCACAGATGAGCCTGGGCAGGAGAAGACTGCAGGAGAGGCTGGAGGAGGGAAGACAGAGGCGAAGCAGGAGGCAGCTTTGGCTGCTCCGGAGCCTCAGGACGGACGGGAAGCAGCTGTACAGCGTGATGGAGGACAGGCAGCATCCATCGGGGAGAAGGTGCCGGCTGCCACTGAGGCCCAGGGTGTAGGGAAGGATGAGAAAGATAAGGCTGGGAAAAAGAAAGCTCCAGCTGGAGGAGAGCTCAAAGGAGGAAAGGCTTCAGCTGCTGCGAAGGCTAAAGATGGAGGGAAGGATAAGCCCAGGGAGGAGAAGCCTCCAGCTGTGGGAGACCCTGAGAAAGGGAAGCATGAGCCCGTGGAGGGGAAGGGCCTGGCTGTAACTGAGGCACAGGATGGAGGAAAGGACAAGCCCAAGAAGGAGCAAGTCCGTGGTGGGTCAGGGGCTGAGAGTGCTGGAAAAGCAGAGCCCACCAAGGAGAAGGCTCCGGCTGCAGCAAACTCTGAAGGAGGGAAGGCAAAACCTGTAGAGGAGACAGCCTTGGCTGACGCTCAGGCTCAGGATGGAGGCAAAGGAGAGCCTGCAAAGGAGAAAACCACAGTGGCTGCAAAACAGGAGGTCCCAGCCACTGCTAAATCTCTGGATAAAGGGAAGCAAGATGCAAAGGCAGAGCAAGCCCCAACTGATACCAAGCCTGCAAAGGAGAAAACCACGGCTGCCACAAAGGAGAAGGCCCCACCTACTGCAAAGGCTCAGAGTGGGGAGAATAAAGCGGTAAAGGCAGAAAAAGCCCCGGCAGTTAAAAAGGCTCCGGATGGAGGCAAAGAGGAGCCCACAAAGGAGAAGGCTCCAGCTCCAGTGAAGGAGAAAGCCATAATTCCTGCAAAGGAGAAAACCCCAGTTACTGCCAAGGCTCAGGATGGAGAGAAGGCAGCAGCAAAGGCAGACAAAACACCAGCTGCAAAAACAGCTCAAAGTGGAGGCAAAAAAGAGCCTGCAAAGGAGAAGTCCCCGGCAGCTGCGAAGGTACAGGATGGAGAGAAGAAAACTGCAAAGGTGGAAAAATCCGCAGTTGCATCAAAGGCTGGGTATGAAGGGAAAGATCCTACAAAGGAGAAGGTCTCGGCTGCTGCAAAGGCTCGGGATGGAGGGCAGAAAGCTGCGGAGGTGGAGCCTCCCACAGCTGCAGCAGAGGCTGGGGATGGGGCTGCTGAGCCCACAGAGGCAGCGGCCATGGCTGCTGTGAAGGCTCAGGGTAAAGGGGAGGAAGTTACCAAAGGGACAGAGGGACAGCCACCAACGATCCCTGAGCCCCCGCGCCCAGCTCTGCTGCAGAGCCTGAGCTGCCCAGCTGCCTGCCACAGGTACCCACACCCTCCTGGGATGGGGGGATCCCCCTCGCTGTTCCAGGGAGCCCTGAGTCCCTGGGTGCTGGGTTCGGGAGCTGCTGGCTGGGCTCTGCTCACCTCCCACTCCTGCTTCCAGGGAGGAGCAGCCCTGGGCAGAGGTGACAGAGATGGAGACAATAGAAGAGGAGACCACGATGGTGGAGCCAAAAGACGGTCCAACAGAGCTTGGCTCTGGCCCACCAGCCCTGGGGGACTTGCAGCCCCTGGAACCCTCTGGTACCCCTCAGGAGAGGACATTGCCCAGTGCCACAGGGAAGCCCCCAGATCCTGCTGGGGTTGTGGAGCAGCCTGGACCTGGGGTGCAACCACCTTTGACAGAGGCAAAGCCAACCCCCAGCCCCTACCTCACCCCCGATTTTGGGAAGGAAGACACCTTTGAGATATTGGGTAAGGCCATGAGGTTCCTGCCTTTTCCTTACCCCCAGGACATTCTGTGGAGTGACAGCCTGGGAACCCTATGGCCCTGCTTGCTTCCCATACTGCCCTCTGTGCTGCCAGCTCCTGTCCTTGGCTTGTCACCTGCCTAGTGGCCTTCCAGCTCCCCTTTCATTGTAAACAGGGCTAAATACATTGCGTCCCTTCCTGGCCTGCTCTGGCCACACTGACTGTGAGGAAGAGGAGCCTAGGGAGTGACAGTGACCGGCTGGGGCAGGGGACAGCATGTTCTCATATCCTGCACCACTGTCCTTGTGGGGATGGCAGGACTTGGGGGCAGCGGGTGCTTGTGGGGATCCACGTGAGGCCAGCTCCTGCTCTCACCTGGGAAGGGGTGGCTCAGGGTGAATGGGGTGCCCCATGAGTGGGATCTGTCCTGGGAGGGTGAGCAGGGGGTGGTGGCATGGAGGGGGTTTGGCCTGGAGAGGGTGACAGACAATGACATGGCCTGGAAAGGGTAAATGTGACATGTGGGATGGTGGGGGTGGCTGTCGTGAAGTAAGGTGAGTGCCATGGATTGGGATGGGTGCCATGGAGTGCCATGGAGAGGAGTGGATGCCATTGAGCAGGGTTGGTGCCATGCAGCAGGGCAATGCAGTGGGCAATAGTGAGGGACCCTTCAAGGGTTGCTGCATCCTCCAGTGCAGCCCCAGCCAGGAGCCCCTGGCTCACAGTCCAGCAGTGAGTACCTGGCCATGTCCTGCACCCACAGGCTTGGCTGGGTGCCTGTTTTCACCCCATACCAGGGCAGCCCAGGGTACCCAGAAGTGGGGTCTCCTGGACAGCAGATTCCCTTCTCACCTCATCCTTTCTCTCTGGGCAGACGATATGCCTCCGCCGCCAGCGCCCTTCGCACATCGCACCGTCACCCTGCGCTCCGCCAGTGTCAGCTCCCAGTTCAGCCTCAACTCCAAGGACATCCTGGGGGGGTAAGGAGTGGCCCCAGTGCTTCCCCTGGCACTGTCCCAAGCTGCCCTCCAGCCTTGGGCAGTGGCTTTGAGTTGGTGAGACTCCTCTGGTCATGATGGGTGGGTGCCTCGGGCAGGATGGGTGCCTCGGGCAGTGCAGAGCAGCACCACAGGGCAGTGTGAGGGTCCCCAGCAGCCTGGGTGGCTGATGGCGTGGGCACCTCTCCCTCTGTCCCTCCCTCCCTCCCTCCTCAGGGGCAAGTTTGGTGAAGTTCACACATGCACAGAGAAGGAGACAGGGCTCAAGCTGGCAGCCAAAGTGATCCGGAAGCAAGGAGCAAAGGACAAGGTCTGGACGATGCCGGGCAGGAGGTGGCAGTGTTATGCTCTGTGTCCCCCTGGTGTGGGGACACAGCCTGTCCCAGTGGCACAGGCAGGGCTGACACCCCACACCATCCCGGGGCTCCTTCTGCAGGAGATGGTGCTGCTGGAGATCGACGTGATGAACCAGCTGAACCACCACAACCTCATCCAGCTCTACGATGCCATTGAAACACCCCGGGAGATCATCCTCTTCATGGAATTGTGAGTGCCTGTGCCCACCCTGGGGTTGTCCAACCCCAACATGCTACATCCCACCCTGGCTCTGCTCAGCATCTCCATGGTGGAGCTGGGCCAGGGTCCCCAGGAGGGCAGGGAGCTCTGCAGTAGGATGGCTCGGGGCAGGGAGCCCCCCCAAAGTGACCCCATGGTCCATCCTCACGCAGCGTGGAGGGTGGCGAGCTCTTTGAGCGGATCATCGATGATGACTACCACCTGACGGAGGTGGACTGCATGGTGTTCGTCCGGCAGATCTGCGAGGGCATTCGCTTCATGCACCACATGTGCGTCCTCCACCTCGACCTCAAGGTGCGGGGCTGGGAGCTGACAATGACAGGGCCACGGGTGACAGCAGGACACTGGCTAGCTGTGGGAGGGACGCCTGTGGGTCAGCATTGCTCTGGTGTGGGTCAGCTGCAGGACCCATGGGCTGCTGGATCTGTGCAGTGGGGATGTCCTCTCTCAGTGGTGGGGCAATGATCACCCTGTTCCCACAGCCTGAGAACATCCTCTGCGTCGCTGCCACTGGGCACATGGTGAAGATCATCGACTTTGGGCTGGCTCGAAGGTGAGGTTTTCTTTCTCAGCTCTGTCCCTCCTCCCTGTTCCCCCTCCACCCTTCATCTCTGTGTGCCTTTGGGTACCAGGACACCTGAGACCTTCTCTAGGCCATTGCTTTGGCCTCACCTCTCCCTGACTAGCTGGGGAGGGCAGCATCTGCTGAGAGAGGGGCAGTGGTCTGGTGGAGCAACCTGTCCCCCTTCTGCTGACTTGCACCCCCCCTCGGCTGCAGGTACAATCCCAATGAGAAGCTGAAGGTGAACTTTGGCACCCCTGAATTCCTCTCCCCTGAGGTGGTCAACTACGAGCAGGTCTCCTACTCCACGGACATGTGGAGCATGGGTGTCATCACCTACATGCTGTACGTCAGGGCTGGGCGGGGGTGCCAGTGCCGTGCTGGGGAGCTGTGGTGCTGGGACAGAGCTCCCCTGGGTCCCTGTCCCCAAGCACCTGGCTGCTGGTGGCAGGTGGGGGGTCCTGGATGGGGAGATGGCTGTGTGGGGCTGGGGGGCAGGAAGAGGCTGAGCCCGGCTGCAGGCAGGAGCACAGGACGGTGGCAGCACATCCCTGGAACATCCCTGGCCAGACTGGCTCTCTTCCAGGGGGTGTGGGAGGTGCCGCAGCCTGAGAGCACCTGACTCCTCACCTTCTGCACCCCCAGGCTCAGTGGCCTCTCCCCCTTCTTGGGTGACGATGACACCGAGACTCTCAACAACGTCCTGGCTGCCAACTGGTACTTCGATGAGGAGACCTTTGAGAGCGTCTCTGATGAGGCCAAGGACTTTGTCTCAAACCTCATCATCAAGGATAAGAGGTGTGAGGCTGGCAGTGGCCATGGGGTCCTGGGGTGGGCATCCCCAGACTTGCCCCACGTACCACATGCTGCGTCTTCACCAGGGCCAGCAGCATCCCCTGGGTCCAGCACTGAATGAACCCCATGGAGCTCTGCCCCACTCTGATTGTCCCCAACAGAGCCCTGCATCCCTCCAGGGACACCTGTCCCAAGCAGGATGTGCTGGACCCCTCGGGGTCCTGCCCAGCCCCACCAGTCCCTGGGCACATCCTTCCATTTGGTTCCTCCCTGCAGGGTTATGGGGTTTTGGGGCTCTGGAGTGGCTGGAGAAGGTGGTGGTTGGGGGTGAGGGCTTGAGCAGGGTTGACATGGGCTCCTCTTGCCCCCAGTGCCCGGATGAGTGCTGACCAGTGCCTGCAGCATCCCTGGCTCAACAACCTGGCAGAAAAGGCCAAACGCTGCAACCGGCGGCTCAAGTCCCAAGTGCTGCTCAAGAAATACGTCATGAGGCGGCGCTGGAAGGTGTGGGGGGCTGGCAAGGGCATGAGGGTCGGCAGCTTCTGAGGGGGCTAGGAGGGGGCTGCCAGACTCTGCCTGTCCTGGTGGATGGCATCTGGAGAATGGAGAATGGCTCTGTCTTGCTGTGCTGCTGGCAGCTGGGACACAGGGCTGGGGACCCTTGAGCATGGATGCCCTGAGGTGAGACCCCCATCAAGCATAGGTCCCTTTGTGGTGGTTACTCCTGAGCTGATCCCAGGAGCAGCTTTTAGGGGCAGGTGTAGTGTCAGGCCTCAGAGCGGGGTCTGGCTCAACCTCCAGTGCCACAGCCCTTGCCATAGGATGAGCATCTTTCCTCTTCCCTTTCACAGAAAAATTTCATCGGGGTGTGTGCTGCCAACCGCTTCAGGAAGATCACCAGCTCAGGGTCCCTGACAGCACTGGGCATCTGAGCTGGGCTCCCAGGGGAGCCGAGGCCAGAAAGGAACCACTTGAGATCGACCCCCACCAGTTTGGAGCAGCTCTGCCGAGCTGCTCCCACCCCGAGCGGCATCCCTGCGCTCAGGACCACATCACCGCTGGGGGTGCTCGCAGTGGCCTTGAGGCTCCTAAGGCTCCAGCCCTCCTCACTCCCAACGAGCCGATGCTCCTGTCGGGATTTCCTCATGCTGTGAGGCTGCTCCAGAGTGAAGGTTTCTGGTCTCATCTCTGGCCCTGGCCTGGCTGCGTGATGCCCGACCTGCAGCGTCTCTGCTCTGCTCACGCTTCGTTCTCATGCCCTCGGAGGAGGAAGGCCACTCCGGTGTGATCCCGCTGCCTCGGCCACCTGGTACTTGCCGCTTTTGGACTCAAAATGCGCCCTCTTTGCCTGTAAATGCCGCAGCCCTGCCCTGCCTTCACTGCCGCTGGCCCCTGCACTGCCTGACCTCCCTTCCCAGCTCTGTGGCTCTGCGATGATGCTCGAGGGCACCGCGGACCCTCACCCTGGTGCCTTGGCACCGGAGCCGGGGCTCAAGCACCTCCTCCTGGCCAGCTGGGCACGTGGGAGCGGAGCTGGCCCCGAGCTGCTGCTCGCACAGGAAGGGAGGAAGCAGCAAGCACGCTTCCAGCGGCGTCCCCAGCTGCGAGCCAACGAGGAAAGAAGGAGGCTTTGTGTTCCTCCTGCCCTCCCTGCCCTTCGGTTCTGCCAGCGGGGGAAAAACACAACCTCTGCTTCACCCGTCCCCGGCAGATCGCGATGAGCGAGGCGGGCTAATGCAGAGCAGCTGGCCCGCGCTCCCCGCTCCGGCCGGCACCGCTCACCCGACCACCAACACACCGGAACTGCTCCGCCGCTCCGGCCGCCAGCTCCCCCGCCCTGTGCGGGGGCTCCGCGGGACCTGCTGGGACTGGGGAGAGGGGTGCTGCTCCAGCTCCCTCGCCTTGTCCCGATCCCCGTCCTCTCTGCCTGCACCCCTTGGGCCTCCCCGGTGCTGCCGGAGGATGGGCATCCCTTGAGATTTGCAGCATGCAGCCTTGCCCACTTGCAGGAGGGGATGGGGATTGGCAAGAGGTCCTCCAGCTTTGGCTTTTGCCGTGGCTGAGCCCCCCCAAGCCAAGACTGTGTGTTTGCTCTGGAGCTGCCTGTGCCATCTGTGCCTGCTGGAAAAACACTGGGGAGAGACACAGGGCAACATTGCCCCTCACCCCCACACTGGCTGCAGCAGGGGAAGGGGCTTCAGGCTTGTCCCCACCAGGCAGGAGCTGTGGCTGGTGGGACCCTGCCCCATAATGGAGCCCTCCATAGCACTCGCCTTCTTGTAAATAAATGTACAGGTCTGCCCACAGCCCACACCTGCCACTCCGGGGGCTGGGGAAGCCCTGCTCCCACCTGTAGGGCCTGACAGTCACAGGATAAGTGAGATGAGGATGGGAAGCAGTGTCTCATCTTTGTGGTAGAGGGAATGGGTCAAGGCTGTGCTGCGGACAGGGACCACCTGGTACGTCCTGGGCAGGGCTGTGCAGGCATAGTGCCAAAGGTTTCTGGTCTACACACCCAACAGCTCTGAGCACCCCAGGGAGATGGGGGAAGGGGAAGGGACTGGATGGATGGGTGGATGGATCAGCTGTCAGTCGGACGTGTCCTCACATCTTCAGCACCTGCCCATATCGGGTGGGATGCCCAGGCAAGGGCTGGTGGGTACTGGTGCCCCTTTGCCCAGGGGAGCTGTGGCTGGCCCTGAAGTGGTTAAGGCTGCCAGAGCCCGGACTCCGGCTCCCGCTGCAGGCTCCCACTGCAGGCGTCCCTCCCAGCCACAGGCGTCCCTCCCAGCCGCTTCCTGCCGGCAGCCTTTGACCGGTTCCTGTCGGTGACCACCCCGCAGGCCTGGACGCCAGCACAGCCCCATCTGGTTTGAGTTACGCTCCACGGCGGTGACGTCTCCTTCCTGTCTGGCCCCAGGAGCCGCGCATCGCCCCGGTCCCGGCCCTGGCCCCGGACGGCCACAGGGGCTGCAGGGCCCTGCTGTGGGGTGGCCATGGGGCTTCCAGATGGACCATCAGCCCCGGACATTCCTGGCACCCTGAGCTGCTATAGGGGATCAGCTCCTGAACACAGCCCTGTGTGTGCGTGTCTGCAGCAGAGGGATGCACAGATACCAACACATCCCAGAGTGAGGGACCCCTACCCCACAGCCCAGTTTGGTGTCTCCAGCCCCCTCCTTCCTACCCTGGGACCCTGCAGAGACATACACTGGGGCTGGGTGAGTGGGGCAACAGGGCTGACATCCATGGAAGTAGCCATGATCTCATCCTATGTTCCCAGCCAACAGGCCTCATGAGCCCCTGAAGCTGCTTGGAGTGGACTGGTCCCACCGGGGCCAAATGCTCCTGGTCCAGCACAGGCCACAACAGCCAGTTCCATCCCTTGTCTGTGGGGTCCTCCTCACCCCCACGGATGAACTGTGCAGTCTGGATGTGCACGTGTGTCCTCAGCATCCATCCCCGGGGCCTGGAGCAGCACACATTCCCCATGCACCCTG
Source organism: Callaeas wilsoni (assembly GCA_013398955.1). Lineage (NCBI taxonomy): Eukaryota > Metazoa > Chordata > Aves > Passeriformes > Callaeidae > Callaeas > Callaeas wilsoni. The sequence continues at coordinate 57,506 of VWPU01010570.1, forward strand.
TTTCTGTGGCACCCACCCTGCCTGCAGAAACAAGGAGCCCCGCAGGGAGTGCAGGGAGGGAAGGGGAGCGGGCAGACCTCTGGCACTGGCACCTGGCAGCACCTTTGGCTGCTGCAGCAGGTTTGCCCCGTGACCGGGTGCAGCACAGTCCTGCCCGCGGCACGGCCCAGGATGGGAGCGGGCGAGGGGGCGGGGGGCCAGGCCACCCACAGCGAGCCGAGAGCGAGCCAGGGAGGAGGCAGAGCTGGGAGAACAGCGGGTCCGTGACCGGCAGTCGGGGTGAGCGAGGGAAAGGGGAGCACTGGGAGAGCACGTGGCTCTGATCTGCACTCCCGGGCAGTGCAGGCTGTGCAGGGCAGGAGTCCCCATCCCTAGCGGCTGCTGCAGTTTAGGGGACAGTGGGATGCGCCACACTGCTCCCAGCACAGGGACCCCATCCCGGGCACAGCATGGGGTCGGGGCCGTGTGTTCCCAGCCGGGGCGGGCGATGGGCCCGGCCCCGCTGCGTGGGAACCAGACGGCCCCTGGGCACGGCTGCGGCGCTCACTTCCTCCCGCGCCCCCGGGGGACCGTGCGAAGGAGGGGGCTGAGGTCAGCCGCGCTCGCCGCCGGCCGCTCCGGAGACGCCAGCATGATGTAGGCGCTCAAATATTGTTTTCCACTGGGTAGGGGAAAAAAAGGGAGAAAAGAGGCCCAGGGCTGAGTGGCGGTCCCCGATGATGAAGGGCGGTCCCCCTGCCTTGCCAGGGGCTGGGACGCAGCCGTGGCCCAGCAGCAGCCGTCTGGGGACTGATAACAGAGCTGACGCGGCCGCAGTGCTCCCGGTTCCCGAGTGACGGCAGCGTTCCTCCGTGCCAGCACGGCCCCCGAAGAGACCCCGGAGACTGGCCAAACTGGAGTCCCACTGGCCTTGGGGAGCTGGGGGGACTTTGACACAAATTTGGTCCCCACATCAGCACTGACAGCCCCTGCCAGCCCTTTGTCTATCCTGGGGCAAGCTGTGCCATGGGGTCTGGGTATTGCTGCTCCTGGGGAGCTCCCTCTCCCAGCCTGGGGTTGGCAGGATGGGGGGCACAAGCACAGCCCCTCACTTTGCCAACATCACTCTGGCCCCACTCCAGTGCTGACTCGGGTGTCCCAGTGGTGTGTGGGAAGGGGCCGACGGCCAGATCCATCCTGGGGCTGTGTGGGAACCCTGCCCACTTCAGTGTCCCCCAGCCTGGCCAGTTGGGGCATATCCCTGTGCCCAGCCCAGTGTCAACAGCGGTGACTCAGCTGGTGCCTCTTCACTGGCAGCCACCCTGCATGATTCAGGTCAGAGGAATCCACTTTCCTGTCTGTTCCCATCAGAGCTGCAGCCCCTGGCACAGCCCATCTTTGGGGCTGCCCTGGTCCTGGAGTCTGCAGGGACTAGTTGGAATCCCAGCCAGGCACTGACACAGCCACAGGCAAGGACAGAGAGGGGAGGGAGCCCTGTCCCCCCCATAGCAGAGCCTCCACACTGTGCCACAACCCCAGGTGCCTCCCCGCAGTCTGTCTGGGGCAACAAGGGTCCATTTGCAGGAACACACACTGAGGCTGGTGCCACTTGTGCCACGTGCGACACCCTGTGCAAAGCCAGGAACTTGGAGGGGTCCCAGGCACAGGGAGGAGACAGTGGGGCTCCATCGGGGGATAACTTCTGCTGCAGCACATCCCCCTGACCCCCAGGGACAAAGTTCCCTCGCAATACCATGAGATGGCGCTTCAGGGGCTCGTGGCCCCATATTGTGGCAGGACCTTGTCCCCAGCATCTCCCTGGGGACACAGGACCTGGGAGTGCCCTGACCCAGGCCATGCCCCGTCCCCACGTGGCCTCACCATCCAGTCAGTGATCACTGATGGAGGGACTGGTGGGGATGAGTGCTGTGCCAGGTGGCCTCGGGCACGTGTGTCCCCCAACCAGCACCTGAGCTGGGGCTGAGGGTCCCCAGCTTGCCCCTGCCCACTGCCCACCTCGAATGGGGCACAGAGACCACAGAGGCAGCGTCGGGGAATGTGTTTTATTAGGTGCTGGGTTGTCCCAGGCTGGGGAGTCCCTCACTCGAAGAAGAACATGCTGGGTGTCCGGTAGAGGCATGGGGGCAGCCCCAGGGGGTAGCCATTACCCCCCTGCAGTGGGATCGTGGTCCCCGGCCCCCATGGCTCCTTCTGCTCACCTGCCCGTGGCCCCATGGCCCCGAAGGGTGGCTGGCGGGGGGCGGTGGGCGCCGGGGGGGCTGCAGCCAGGAGATGCTCCAGCGCTGTGCTGCAGGGCCGCTCCTTCATGCAGAAGCTCAGCGCCTGCACCCGGCACTGGTAGCTGCTGCCCAGCGCCTCGGAGCCCGGCCGGCTGAAGGAGCCGAACACGGGCAGGTGGGGCTGCGTGTAGCCCTCTCCCTCCAGGAAGCAGGATGGGGGCGGCTTTCCCGTGCCGAGGAGGTTGCCAGGGAATGCAGGTGACACCTGCCCGAACGGCTGACATGGCCCCAGCCCAGGGGCAGCCAGCTCCTTGCCCTCCAGCTGCTCCGGCGGGGTGTCTGGGGTGGCCGGCGAGTCCTGCGGGGGATCCCTGTGCTGGGTGGGCAGCAGGGCGGGCAGCAGGGCAGGGTGCTGATGCTGGGCCGGGCGCTCGCTGGGCAATGGGTACTGACCTGGCCGGGGCAGCTGCAGCGCCGCCGGGAGCCCCCCGAAGACAGTCTCCTTGGGCGGGCGGCTCTCGGGGGGCGTGAAGAACGGCCCCTTGGGCTGTGGCATGTCCGGCAGGTACAGGCAGGGCTGTCTGGCCTTGGGCGGCTGACGCCGGGCACAGGGCTCAGTGCACCCCGGCACCCCGGCACCCTCAGACAGAGTGGCAGGGCTCGCCAGGCGTCCTGTGGCCGACGGCGAGGTGTAGCCCCCCTCTGCCTTCCCCTCCTCCGGCAGCGGGGCAGCGGGCAGCCCTCTCGCCTGCTGTCTGGGGGTCTTCCCACGCCCCTCATCTCCCTCAGTGCCTGGTGCGTCCCGGAGGCCCCTCTTCCTGGTGAAGCGCCGGCGGCGCCGCAAGAAGCTGCCGTTCTCAAACATGTTGTAGCAGTCGGGGTCGAGGGTCCAGTAGTTGCCCTTTCCCGGCTTCTTGTCATCACGGGGCACCTTGACGAAGCACTCGTTGAGGGAGAGATTGTGGCGGATGCTGTTCTGCCAGCCCTGCTTGTTCTCGCGGTAGAAGGTGAAGCGGCCCATGATGTAGCGGTAGATGCCGCTGAGGGTGATGCGCTGCTCGGGCGCACTCTGGATGGCCATGGTGATGAGGGCGATGTAGCTGTAGGGTGGCTTGGTGGTTTCGGCGCTGGGGAAGGCGCCGCCGGCCGGCTCAGCGGCCGGTGGGCTGCGCAGCGCCGCGTCGCCGACGGGGAGGTCCGGCTGCATCCTCCCGGCCGGCCCCCGCCGTTCCAGCTCTGCCGCTGATCCCGCTCCCGCTCTGCCGCACGGCCCCAGCACGGCCCGTTAAAACCCGCCGGCCGGCGAGGGGGCGGCGGGCCCCTCCTCTGAGGGGCCGCCCAGGGCGGAGCGGGACTCTGCCGTCCAGCACTGGTCCCTGCGGACACACGGACGGATGCGCCGCCAAGGCCTGCGGCCAGCAGCCAGTGGCCCCGGGGTTGGCACGGCCGCGGCCTCCCCAGGGCAGAGGCGGGCACAGCCCCCGGCTACCCTAGCCCCTTTTCCCACGGAAGGTTCCCACGAGCTGGTTCTCATCCTGCCCTGCTCACGGTGTGCAGCCAGGCTCTGTCTGTGCCTGGAGTGAGGCTGAGTGAAGGATGTTGGCAGGACTGAGGTTGCTGCCTGCCTCAGATGCCCAACTGCCCCCTGCCCACCCCCATGCCTCAGCCACTGCCCCCAGCCTGGGCTTGTGCTGGGTCCTGTGCCAGTTTTCTCTGTTGTGCCAGGTCCTTGCCTCGTTCCCGAAACTCTGGGTGCAGCACAGGCCCCAGGAGCCCCATCACACCACTCATGAGTGGAAACTGAGGCACAGGTAGTGAATGCCTTTGGGACAGCCTTCTCTGTTGCCAGGTCAGCAGAGCACCAAACAGGCACCTGGCTGCTGCCTTCACCCCTGCCAAGGAGCTGGGACAAGGGGCAGGACAGGTCTGGAGCCAGCGCTGTGGCAAGGGGTTGTCTCACGCTGTTTCCATGTGGCTGGGGCTGAGCTGGCTTTGCCCACAATGAGGCTCTGTCCGGACTCAGCTTCCCCAGCCACCCGTGCTCTGCTCAGAGCAGCATCAGCCCCCCACACCAGAGCCAGTCCCCAACACCAATATGAAAACACAACCTTTATTTCTAAGGTTCGCAAACAGTGAGTCCTGGCAGCGCAAGGTGCAAGGATGGAGCTGGGTCTGCCCTGGCTCACTGAACAGGCACGCAACAGATCCCACCTGGGGGACTCCTGGGGAATAAATACAGCAATCACAGGGGCAGCAGCACCCCAGCTAACATCCGTCCTTGTCTGGTCCTGCATGATAAGCACCCTGGACACTCTGCCTCGGGACATGCAGCTGGAGTGGTGCCATGGGGCTCAGAGCCTCCCACTCTCAGACTTTATGGCAACTGGGCTGTCCTCACCCACCCAGCTCAGGGCTGGCAGAACTGTTTGAGGACATGGAGAATGTGGCTGGAGGTGCCAGGGGCGCAGGGCTGGGGGGAGTTGCACAGCAGTGTTGGCCTCAAGCGCTGGGCATGATGGAAGAGCTCCCGTGCGAACACCGGCTCCACCTGCGGAGACACAGAATGACAGAGGATGCGCACAGGTCCATGTCCCCGCATTGCAATGGTCCCTGTGCCCGGCTCGGGGCTGGCCAGCCCCACTGGGTACTCACATGAGCCATGATGAGCTTCTGGAAGGGGTGCCCAGCTCTGGTGGGGTATTCCTCCCCGAAGCACAGGTAGATCTGGTACTGTGGCATGAGCTGCCCATTGCTCAGGTACTCCCTCACCTCTGCAAGACACCAACCCTGTCAGGGGACATGGGAGTCCCTGCAGCCCCCACCAGCCACACCAGGGTAGGACCTGCCCCTCTTCCCAAGGGGAGCGGGGTCTCCCAGGGTCTTACGCTGTATGTACTGCTGTGTGTCCAGCAGCTTGTAAGTCTTCTCCCTGTCCAGCTTGTTGGGCCAGTTCTTGTGTGGGGCCAGTGGCCCGTTCCAGTACACCCTGCCCTGGCACTGGCGCTTCATGAAGACTCCTTCAGGTGCTACCCACAGCAGCACCCCGCGCTCCAGGTGGGGCAAGAGCCGCTCCAGCACGTCTGTCATGCAGGCCACATGGCCATGGCCACTGAGCACCTGCGGTGGGGGGAACTTTATCTGCTCCATGCAGGAGGGGCCGTAGAGGTGCTCGCTGTCGGCCAGCATGGCGCTGGTGGTGATGCGGCAGCCCTCGGCTGTGCGGGTGGTCACCTCCTTCACCAGCACGTCGCAGTAGTACAGGCGGATGTGGAGCCAGCAGTCTGGGGCAAAGGGAGGGTCAGCTCATGGGCAATCTGGGCTGGAGGGGCCACCCAAGGCATTGCCCGCAGCATGGCTCCTACCTGAATTGTTGACATCCTCCACAGGGAGGTAGGAGTGGGGTCCAGGAAGAAGCTGGCCATGGGTTGGGTTCCAGCCATAGAAGACTCCCCTCACAAGGCACCCTGGACCAGGGCAGAGATGAGGTGGTAAAAGGACATGGACAGTTACCCCAAGGGCTCCCAGGCACTCTCCTCGCCCAAGCCCCCGGGCTGACACTTCCCACTGTGTTTGCTCATTATTGGGCCTCATGGTATCCCCTAAGGGCATGGTTTTGCTGGGGTGGGGTGGGAGTCCTCAGCCCCTACCTCAATCCCCACAGATGTTGCCCACATGAGTGACAGGATGGCAGGATCCTGGCAGCAGTGGGTGCTCCCTGCCCCCAGCCCCATCCCACTGAGAGAGACCCTCCTCACCTCGCTCGGTTGGGTGGCCAGAGAGCTGGGACTGAGGACATACGTGGGCAGTCTCCAACGTGTCCTTCTGGCTTTCCTCCTTCTTCGGACTTCCCACAATGCTGCCCTGGGGTAGCAGCAGCTTTGGTGAGGGCTGAGCTGGCAGTGGGGGATTCAGAGCCAGCTCCTGCCTCTACAATGGACCCCATAAGCCAGCAGATCCCCTGCCTTAGTCCGGCAGTGCGTGGCACAGGGGACCCTCTCTGATGCCCCATGGGACAAATGCAGGCAGTGTGCAAGCAGGGGAGCAGCTGATGGGTGAGGAGGGGATTTGAGGGTCCCACCTTCTCCCCCGCCTGGACAGCACACGGCAGGCTCACCTGCTGGTCCTCACTGCCTGGGGACTGCGTGTCACTGTCCTCTGCAGAGAACAAGAAAGAATAGGTGAACCCTTGGAAAATGCAGGAACAGCCCCAGAGAAGACAGCTGGCTGTCCAGGAAACCCCCGAGAGGAAAAGGAGCAGGGAGGATGGGTTACGTCTGTGAGGCACCGGGCTTGTACAGACGTGGTTCAGGTATCAACCCCACATTTGGCACAGGAGGAGGGATGGGACGGCAGGGACGTACCTGCATCACAGGCTCTGTCAGTCACGATCTGGTACACCTTGTAAGGCTCGGAGATGTCCAGCTGGCTCCGTTCGGGCACCTCCTGGAAGTCGGTGCTCTTGTTGAGGGCGCAGCGCAGCCGCGTCTTCCAGGTGGAGGGGTCAGCCTTGTCCGTCCCTTCGTGGTACTTCCCCTTGTAGATGGCCCAAGCCTGAGGGACAGAGGGTGCCCTGTGCTGTGGGACTGCCACAACCTGACCCCCCGCTCGGCTGTCCAAGGGGGTCCACCGGGGTATGAGTCCACCGGGGTGGGGGGGCAGTGGGGAACCGGGGCTGTATGTCCTGGGGAACTGCGGGGAGCTGGGTGGTGCGGGACTGCAGGGGAGCACACGGAGCTGGGCAACCGGGAGCCCCGGGAGTGGGCACGGAGCTGGGCGGTGTGTCCCAGGGGTGTGCATGGAGCCAGGTCCCAGCGCTGTGCACAGTGAGGTAATGGAGAGCCCTGTAGGTGCACACGGAGCTCGGCTACACAGAGCTGGGTGAGCGATTCCGGGGAGCGCACGGAGCCGGGCAGTGGGGAGCCCTGGGCAGTGCGGAGCCCCGGGAGTGCAAACAGAGCCTGGGGGCCAGTCCCACGGACGCTCCCAGGGCCGGGTGGGGGCCGCGGGGAGCCCGGGGTACCTTGAAGAGCGCAGCATCTTCCTGCTGCCGGTAATCCTGCTTAGCGGCGTGCTTCCAGGGGATGCGGAAGAGCGTCCGGTGCCGGTTCTCCCAGCGCAGCCCCGGGTACCGGCCGCTGTCGATCTGCGCGATCAGCCACTCCTTCAGCCGCATGGGCGCCTCCGGCTCCGCCATCGCGGCCCGGCGGCGAAACTGAAAGCGGCTCCGACTTTCACTTTCCCTTTCTTGGCCCACGCCGCCGGCTCTGGCTGCCCCACGGCGGAGGGGACGGGTCTTAAAATTTTTCTCTGCTCCGCTTTTCCTCACGCAACAGCGTCAGACATCAGTGTTCAGGAAAAAGTGATGTCGTAATTGAAGGTTACAGCAGTGGGAACAGCTGGAGCTGGTGCCTCCGGGAGGGACCCCCAAAAAAGGCATCCCCGAGGTTTCAGACCGTCACAATGTGTGCACCCATGTACACCAGTGGTGATTTTAGGCTCTTCCCGTTGTTCATTGGCTCCTGCGGAGCCTCTATGTGATTGACCCCCACCCCGGGAGGTGCCCTTTGTTAGGCAAAGGGTGGGCGCCCATTCCCGGCTCTTGCCTGGGGCTCCAGCCTTTTCCTGCCATGCAGAACGCAATGTGCACCTCGCACTGGTAATTTACGTACCGAGATACCTGCACTAGGTGTATTTCTCACCACAGGCACTCTGCACCCGCGGGAGAGGGGCAGGCACGCTGCATCCACGGGAGAGGGGACAAGGCACCAGAAGGCACATGGAACTCTCCTGCACCCCTCCCAAGTGCTTCCCCTAAAACTGTCAGGACTCCCACATGCTCCCCGAAGGGGACAAGGGGCCCTACTCCCTTGTCTTCCTGCTTTGGGGACACATAGACGTCCCAGCTCCAGGGGCTGTGTCCGCCCGTGGGACCAGCTGCTCATTCCATGGGTGTGGGGAGCTGCAGGGAGCTGTGGGAACAGCACGGGGTTTCCAAGGCAGTGTGAACAGTCACATGTCCCCATCTCTCAAATCTCTCCTCTGCTCTAATGCTCACGTCTGCCTCGTGCGGCTCCGGGTGCTGAGTCGAACGGGAAGCGGGTTGGCAGGGCGGATGAGCTGTGGCAAGGGCTGCCGGCACCGGGGTGGGACACATCCTGCACCAGCTCCCACTGGCTCCCAGCAGGGCATGGGCTGGTTCACTGGGCCACCCTGAGGCAACACTGGTGTTGGTTCCGCCATCACTGCTGCAGAGTCTCAAGTCGCTGTGCAGGGAAACCCTGCTCCTCTGCCTGGCTGCTGCCCCCTCAAGCCTCCTTTTGCAGTTCCCCAGGTCCTCTTTCCTGCTCTGAGTCAGAGAAAGTCACCTCTTGCCGAGAGGAGAAGCAAAGTTCCTGAGAGCTGCTTGGGCTGCAAAGTCTCCAAATGAATAATCAGTGGCAGAGAGCCCAGTCCGGGCTTTCCCAGAGGATGTGAGGACAGGGCATGGCCACGTGGCACAGAGGGCACATGCGGCCACACGGGGTGTATGAGTGAGCCCCACTGGCAGGGGTTTTCTCTCCTTACTGAGCCTGTCCAGGACCCCTTTTTTGCAAAGTGAAGACCAGGCAACTCCTGTGGCCCCCATCTGGGCGAGCTGTGGGGCCACGTTCTTGGAAAAGGGCCTGGGACTGACGGACAGAGAATGCACGTCTCCCCTTTCTGCCTTGGGAAGCAGAGCGATGGCAAGGAGTCACTGCACAGCCTCCCAGTTGCTGGCCCTGATTACATCCAAGGCCAGGAGATAATCACAGCCGCCAGCTCGTTTGTCAGCCCCAGCCCGCCGGGATAAGTTTTATCGGCCGGCCAGGGATTTCATGTGGTGTGGCAGCTGCCTGGTGACGCGGACCCGGGGGATCTAGTTACCCGGGCATCAGCGAGGACGCTCAGGAGCCGGATTCCCCACTGGATTGCCTACCATGCTTCTCCCTGCACAGGGAAGGTGAAGCTGCTTAACTCTTAAACTTTTCATGCCAAAATGAGCTTCAAAAGGGAGTCAAACATTAACTCGTAGCTAACCCTGCCCTTGCCCGGGTTTTTCCAAGCTGTGCAAACCAGATCTGCCAAAATAAATATATTTTGCTGTGCTGTGGAGCAGAGCTGGAAGGGTCAGGGCCCCATGTGGTTTATGGTGGGAACAGAGGAATCCCTGGGTGTAGGGTGTCCCAGTGTGGGAGGGTGCAGCTGTGCATGAGGCACACATCCATCCCGGGTGCGTGGTCCTGGGCTGCAGGGTTACCACCCTGCTGGGTGCTGGGGGTCCAAAGGGTGCTGGAGAGCCCTGGCCTGGGGGCGAGGGAGTGGGTAGAGCAGCCTGGAAGGAACTGGGAGGAGATTGGGATCCCACGGTGGGTGGTGCAGGAGCAGCGAAGGATGATGCACCCCTAGTTATTCAGTTTGCTCAGTATCTATCCAGAGAGGGCAGAGCTCCCAGTCTGCCTGGGTCATCCCAAGGCAGCACCCAGCCCAGCAGGCAGATGCTGGCAGCAGGAAGGAACCCTGGTCTTGAAGCTTTGTCTCCTGGGGGAATCTCTTCCCCCTAGGAGAGGGGTGGCAGGGATGAGAGGGGCCCCAGAAACATGCTCTGAGTCCCAACAGGTACAATGCTGATGAACCAGCTGGGCATCCTCAGAATTTTTACCACCTGGGACTCTGCTCCAGGAAAAGGTGTAAATGGGACAGGTCTGGACAGGTCTTGTGATACTCAACTGCTGCCAGGTTCCCAGTACTCCCAGCAGCTGGAGCCAGCAGGCTCCTGGACTTGGTGCTCCTGGATCCAGTGAGTGGAGAAGCTACAGTGAAACAGGCTCCAGGTGAGCTCCCACCCTCTCCTGGAGCAGAGCTTGTCCCCAGATAGCCCTGCTCTGGCACTCACATTTCTGGTCTCCGTTGTCACCTTCCCACAAGGCAGCAGAGTGAGCCCTGTCCAGGCATGCCAGTGTCCCCAGCCCACTCCAGAGAGTGGCCAGCAGCAGCTCCAGACTGGTCCCATGCTGGGACCTTCCCCCTTAGCATCCCCATTTCAACCCGGCCATCACAGGGGAGTCAGACCACAGAGAAGGGTGTTTATTACTGGGGGACATAGAAAGTCTTTAAGCAAAATGGCTTAAGGCTCTGCTCTAGTGAGGTCTGGCCAGGTTAAATGCTTGGTTCCCACCTGTTACAGATTGTGCCCTGGAATGGGTGGGAATGGGGTGCAGTGGATTCCTAAAGCTACAGTGCTTGCTCAGGGCTTGTGCTTGGCCAGTCTGGAGCTGGATCCTTGCCTGGGAGCCTGTGTGGTGGCATTACCTGCTGGCACACTGGTGCGTCCCTGCCCCGCAGCCACCTGGATGCTGGGAGCTTGTGCTGCTGGTGGGAAAACTGCTCTGAGGGGAGCACCGGCTCTCCTGTGCACCCTGAGACCCATGCAGAGGGTACCCAAGTGCTAAAGCTGCTGCTGGCAACACCTGGGTACTGGCCTGTGGCAGAAGAGACCCCCTCTGTGTTCTGCCCCAAGCAGGAGCCTGCAGTGGCCCAGGGGAAGAGAACGGCGTCCCCAGCACGCTGGATGTGAAGAGCATGAGCCCAGCATGTTCTGCAAAGCCCAACAGTGTCCATGAAACCTGCCCAGACAGAGGGTGGCACATTCCCACCCAGAAGAGAAGAAGGAGCTGGGCTTCGTGCAGGTTCCTGCCCAGTGCTCCCTGTCCCACTGTGTTGCATCTCCTTCATCTCTCCCAGGCTGTTGGGTGATGCTCACTGCTCTCCCTTGGCTTGGGTCACTTCAGACAAGCCGGGATGCAGGAGAACGTCCTCTTCACCCGCAGCAGGAAGGGACTTGTGCTCCTCATGTCTCTGGCTCTTGGGACCAGTCCTTGCACAGCTCCCTCTCTCCTGGACGTTCCTTCTCTCCCTGCTGGCAGCAAGGCCTTTATTTCTTCCTCATCATTGAAAGGGGACATCCCATACCTCTGCTTCAGGTGCCTGCGGACCTGGGGAAGGAGCAAGAAGTAAAATAAGGTGCTGGTTTACAAGGGCAGGTCCAAGCCTGCCAGCAAGGGGAGCAGGGAAGAAATCGAGTCCCCTCAGGACTCATCTGTGCTCTAAAACCCGTGGCAGGCTCAGCCACGGAGCAGAGCATGGGTGGCAGAAGCTTGTCCCACCTTGCGGGCTGCACTGCCGCCGAACTCCGACAGCTGCTGCCTGAAGCCGGGGTTGGGGTTGGCGACGGGCCGGATGGTTCGGATGGCATCCAGCACCTCCTGGCAGCTCAGCTCCGTGACAACCATGACGTAGGCAACAACCACGGTGGTACTGCGGGAGATGCCAGCAAGGCTGGCAAGGGAAAGTGCAGAAGGGCTGGGGTTAGTGGCACACCCTGACCCCATGCTTGCCTCTTCCTCCACCCCTGTGCCTCAGATATTTCAGTTCTTCTCCAAGGACTTACTCTCACGGAGGCCTGAGACCTTCCAAGGTCCTGGCCATCAGTGCCTATAAATACCCACTCCTCTCCAGGGAATGGGAGCAGCAGCCACTGCCTGGCCGCCTGCCCCAAACCCCGCTTACCCCGCGCACTCAGCTGCAGCAAAAAGCTGCCCCGGCTCCAGGACTGCCTGGATCCCGCTGGGTTTGAGTCACAAGCCACAGCCAAGGGTGGATCCTGGGTGGGTCCATTGGCACAGAGCCTTCTGGCACAGGCTAGCTTTGATCAGGGGTTGCAGCTAAAGTGTGGGCTGGGGGCTGTATCTGCTGAGCTGGGGGGACACATCAGTGGGCACAGGGGAAGAAGCATTACCAGTGGACGAGGCAGTTCCCTCCATGCAGGCGACACTGGTGGATAAAACTGATGCATTCCTTGAAGTGCCTCTTGCTAGCAGGAAAAATAAACCAGACAGAATAAGAACTTCAGGGGTGGAACAGCATTTTTAGCTGCAGGCAGAACAGCCCTGCATGTTTGAGTTGTTTTAGGGGCTCTGCCAGCCACTGCTGAGACCTGAGCAGCTCAGTGCTGTTTATTCCTAAGGAAAGGTGGCTTTGCCAGCTCATTCTGTGCTGGGGACACAGAGGGGGACACTGTGCTGGGCAGGCACGGGGCTGCCCTGTGACTTGTGTGACTCATGCTGGGGCAGTGAGATGCTGGCTGCTCGAATCTCCAGCCACACCTGGGCCCTTGGCTGGCTCCACACCCTTTACGTGCTCTCCCCTCTCCAGACATTTCCTGGGGTGATGCTTGCTGCTCCTCTCCATGGGTGCTGCAGAGTGGCTGCTCCTCACCTCAGAGCTCGTGCCCTCACAGCAGTCACTGAAATGGGATGCTGTTGGGGTCCAGGGGTGGTCCCCTGCACTGTGGCATCACATCTCCAGCCTATGGGTCGCTGTGCTTGAGGAGCTGGAGGCAGCACATGGAGGGCTTTGAGAAGCTGAGCCCTCACCTCTGGTCGCCCTCCCGCCACCCTGCATGTCCCCGGCCTCCCCAGGCTACTCACATGTTGGCTTCAGGGGTGTCAGGCAGGGGGATACGGAGGTAGGTAATGTCCTGGAAGACAGAATCGGAAGAGGAGAAGCTCAGGCATTGCAGCCAGGGTGTCTCACATGGTCAGAGCGGGGCTGGCAGTGCCTCTGCTCCTCGCCCACAGCTGCGTGTGGGGTTTTGCTCCCTGCCACAGCATCCCCCTGCATGGAGATGGGGCCACACTCTCCCTGGGGTGAAGGGCAGGGCAAGGCGACACCAGCAACTTGTGGGAGGGGATGGGAAGCAAGAGGAGTCTGGAGAGCTGGAAATTGTTTCCCGTCAGTGTTCAAGGCCGGGTTATAGTCACAAGACAGCCCATTTCCCATGCCGGGAGGCCGCCCAGCTGCTCTGGGATCAGTGACCAGGCAGAGGTGTACGTGCCATGGGATGCTCAGAGGGGGAAGGAAGATGCAGCATGGAAGGAGCTGCAGGAATCTACACTGAGACTTCTGGTGCAGGACCCTACCTTCAGCAAGGGCTGGGGGGATTCATGGATCGAAACAATGTGGGTAATCTTGTTCCGGCTTAGCTGCTCCAGGTCTTTGGCATCTGAAGGATAAAACTAGACATCAACATGTATTCATTTCCTACCCTTCTCTTCCCACAGCACTCCCACCCTGCTTCTACAGCCAGCCAGCTCACAGAGCCTTGCTCCAGCAGATCGACTGCATCCCACCCCCACATGCAGCAGTGCAGACATGGGCAAACATGGAAACCTGGAATGCCAGTCCTGTGATCCCAAACCAGAGGCCTCTCCCTGATCCCTTCTCCTTGCCGCTCATGCTGGTTGAACTATTCACATGTGCACAGAAACACTCTGGGTCAGCAGGCAATGTCCCTCCTGCCTGTACTTGTCCTCACAGGGAGGAGACATGCCCTGCCCACACCTTCTTGAGCAGCCACACATGTAGCACTGGGACTTGCTGCAGCCTGAGAGATCTGCTTTATCTTGTGAACTACGGAGCTGCAGCAATTTATAGCAACTCTGATTTTCTGTAGAAAACACCTGAGCAGTGACTTGCGTCTCTCTGGTCTGTCCTCTCTGCAGCTGCCTGGACAGAAATCGGGTATCCTTGGCTGTTTAGGGCAATGCCCTGCCTTTCATCAATGCTTCAGCATTCTGGCTGTGATCCTGGCCTCCGGTCCAGCACAGCAGTCGTTGCACAGGGAGGGGAGCGTGCTTGTCTTGCTGAGCAGCTTCTGAGTGTCTCCCTCTCATGCCACAACCAGCAGATGCTGCAAGCACGGCCAGAGAGGAGGAGAAACATTTTCCCATCTCATTCTTTTGGGTTTCTAAACTTTCACGTGGTATAAAACCTTGGCTCAGGAACCCAGCCTGGGATGTGCTAACGGCATGATGTGAATTTTAGTAGGAGTGAGTCTCGAGGGAGATGCTCTGCAGGGGAGCTGCGCTCTGTGTGGGGAGGGAGATGGGGACCATTGTGGGGACTTACACACCTGACACCTTCCCATCCGCCTCAGCAGGCAGGGACAGCAAGTGGTAACACTGGAATCAAGGCTTAATGGGGCTGGAAAAGCTTCCAGTTGGAGGAAATGTCTCTGTGAGCTTAATGGTGCAGGCCTAGAATCTTCTTGTCACCCTGGATTGCCTGGCAGAGTGATGAAGGATGTTTGGATGGCATTAGGCCTAGGCCCCACAGCAGAGGCTGCTCACAGGAACCCCCCTGATGAACCTGGCAGCTGGGTGCCCTTCTCCCTCTGCTCCCAGCAAGCCACAGCCTCCCCAGCCCAACCCAACCCAAAGTGCTCCATAGGGCACAGGGAAAACAGGGCTGCCACTCCAGTGACATTTTCTTAGCAAGTCACACCAGTGGTTTTAAACTTCCACAGCGCTTACAGCAGGAATCAAGCTGGCAAAGGAGCCGTCAGGGAGGCAAGAGTACTCATAAATGCTGGTTTGTCATGGCAGATGCCAACACTTGGTCATTAACTGTCCTCCGACAATGAAAACTCCTTAAAACAGTACTTAGCGTGAGAAGGGGTGGCTCTGCCTGTGGGAAATTCCCTCCTGAGAGTGGGCAGCCCCCTCTGGCCTCTCCTACAGCTGCAAAACTGGAGCTGTAGGAAATCCAAAATGCTCCAGCCCTGCTCCCTTGTATCTGTATGGCACCACCAGCTCCTCTGCTCCTGGCACAGGATCCATATTCCCTCCTTGGCTCCTTTCCCTCATGTATCCCTAGAGCTCAGGGCAGCCATTAAATAAGGCAACCATGCAAAGGCAGGGGGTCTCTGCCTTGCCTTTCCCACACTGTCTTCACTCCCACTACTGCCAACCCAAATTGGGTGACAGAGCAGAGCAGGCCGTGGGTGCAGGCAGAGCAGTGGGCGCAGGCAGGGTGGTGGGTGCAGGCAGGATGTCAGGCAGCATTTGCAGGCAGGGAGACACGAGCTCAAGCAAGCCCCACTCCCCAGCTGGAGAACATCTCTGCAGCAGTGGGTTCCACTTACCGACAAAGTTGCCAAGGTAGAGGCCAGGAAGGATCTGTGGGACACAAGGGGAAGTGGCAGCGTGAGCAGTGACCTTGTGCTGTGGTACCCACCGGGCTGGGACTCACGCTGGGAAGCAGCAACCTTGGTCGGAGGGGCCAAAGTTCTGGCATTGACATGACCATTGCCAGCCCCAGGGCAGGAATGGTGCCAGTGCAGCTGGACCTGTGCACTCCCAGGGCTGCCACTGCCCTGGCATCCAGGATGTGGGGCTGGATGTAGCCCTGGCACCTGCAACCACCTGGCACTGCACTCTCATGGGCACTGGGAGCCAGACATAGCTTTTTTATTGCTCCTCTTGTTTATCATCAATTAATCCTCCGTTAGGGTTTATTACCTGAGCTCAGCAAGTTGCATACACCTTTGTACAGCCTTGGACTATACCTGTGACCTGTGGAAGCCCTGCTGCTCGAGGCATGAGAAAGCAACAGGCACAGAGAAGCTTGTAGGGGATGTGGCTGTCCCCCTCCCAGCCCCCAGCTCCTCTCCCCTCACTCTGCACTGCAGGAAGCCCATTTCTCACAGCCCAGGCACAGATTGCTCTGGACACCATGCTTTCAGCTCATTTCCCCCAGGAAATTCCACTTCTCAAAATGAAAAGATAATTACTTGACAAGGCCTCCGTTAACAGCACTGCAGATGCAGAAGCAGGACACCTTGCAAACCTTCTCAGTCAGAGCTATTTTATATTCTCCCTCACTCACAGCCTGGGCACTGAGTTCAATCCTGTATCCAGCCAGTTCTCCACCAGCTTCTCCCTGCAGCAATATTTGGTGCCCAGGGCAGGTGGAGGTGATTTTCACCAGCACAGCTGGACTCGCACTTGTCTCACTGCTCACATTTGGAAACGCTTCTCTCGATTGAACAGCTTAAGAAAGGAAGCTGTTGTTTTTCTGATTCCTGCGATTTCAGATCAATTTCCTATCGACGGGGTGCCTTTAACTCGCAGCTGCGGCACTGAGAGGAGTGGGTGGGAGAGCGTCGGTTAGCAAGGGCAGCTCCCAAGGGCAGGACACTGAACCATGAATAAACAGAATGTGCCTGTCCCCAGCACCCTGCTGACCCGCTCCTCAGAGGAGAAAACGGGGCAGCACATAAATAAAATAGTGCCCATCCCCTCTGCCCCGTGATGCCGAGCCCCACGCACAGCCCAGCCCCGCTGAGCAGGGGATGCGGGACCACTAGGCTCGGGGTCATACAGGACTCCCAGCGTGTGCTTGGAGCTGGCTCCTTGGGATTAAAGGTGTTGGGAAAAGTTTCCCCCCTTCCTAGAAGGAACTCGCTGTGGCCCCTGCCCTCCACACCCCCCCGGGCAGCTGTCGGGACGAGTCCCAGCGCAGTGTCCCTGCCTGTTTCACCTCCGGTGCGCCCTGCCGGCAGATAAACAATCTGCCTGAGAGCCGAGCCGGATCCGGTGCCGGCCGGTGAAACGCCGCTTGGCACGGCAGAGGCAGTCCCTAGGTAAGGGTCTCCCACCTCCGGCACCGGACAAGCCGCCCGGGCATGGCCGAACTGCAGAGCAGCCGCCCCAGCGCTCCCCGTTACCTGGCTCATGCCGTTCCCCATGGCCGACGGCGGACGCCGGGGGTGGGGACGGGGCGCGAGTGTCCTTGTCCCCAATGTTGCCGTCCTCCCCGTCTCCGGGAGCAGCTGCCGTGCCCGCTGCCTGATCGGGTTCCCGTCATGAAGAGCTTGGCTCCCCCGGGATCGCTGCTCGTTCCCAGCGCGGCGAGGCCGGGCCGGTGGCTGTGCCGGGGCAGAGGGGACCGCGGCCGCCGTTCTCCGCGGCTCCTGCCGAGGCCCTTCCCCGGCTGCTCCGGCGCTGCCGCGCACCGGCTGCTGCCTGGCCGGGAGCAGACAAAGGAGGAGAAACTCCCCCCCTGCGCCGTGGCGTGGGAGCACGGGGCCGCGCTGGCTGCTGCCTGTCGCCGCTGCCCGCGGCCGCACAAGGCTGCACTGTTGGGAGAAGAACAAAACCTTTGTCCTGCTCCATCAAGGAAGGTCTGTGCGGCCACGCGGCGAAGCGCCCGGCAGCATGCCCACCGCTGCCCACGCCATGCCCACCCCTGCATGCACCATACCTATCCCTTCCCTGCCCGCAGCGTGTCCACCCCTGCTCGCACCGTGCCCACCCCGCCCGCTCCGTGCCCTCCCCTGCCTGCACCACGCCTCCCCCGCCCTGCTCGCTCCAAGCCCACCCTTGCCCGTGCCCACCTGCAGCCAGGTGCCGCAGGATCCCTGCCCTGCCCGGGGGGCTGCGGGAGTGTCCTGGGGACTTCGCAGAGCCGCAGGATGGGCAGTGCCAGCTGGACCGGGGCTGGGGGGCTCCCACCACTGCCTGTCACCGTCAGCCCGCAGGAGGGTCAGGCCGGGGGGTCCGGACAGGGCGGGGGGCCCCGGCCGGGCGCTGGGGGGGGCAGTGTGGGGGTGCGGGTGCCGAGAGCGCCCCCTGGCGCACAGCCGCGCGGTTGCCATGGGGACGGGCGCGTGCTCCGGCGCCCTCAAAGGCGGGCGGGGGTCGGGGGTCGCGGCCCGGCTCAGATGGGGGCCCGGAGGATTCCCGGTGGGTTCCCGGTGGGCTCCTGGCGGATTCCTGGCTCTGTATCCCAACTCCTGCACATCCCCAGGGTAGCGTGTTAAGCCCCACATGCTCCCCGTGCAGGTGAGTGCAAGGACAGCACCCCCCACCCCGAGCCTCCCACCGTGTATGGGGGGTATGGCTGGTATCTATGGGCAGGTTTAGATGATACAGGTATGACAGAATTAATTAGGTTGGAATAGACTTCTGAGATCATGGAGTCCAACCTATGACTGAACACCACCTTGTCAATCAGACCAGGGCACAGGGTGCCACTCCAGTCTTTCCTTAAACACCTCCAGGGATGGTGGTTCCACCACCTCCCTGGCAGCCCATTCCAGTGTACAAACACCTACAGCCCTTTCCTCTCCTGGGCGATGTCTCCTGCAGCACAGTGGCTGAGCAGGATGTGATCCCGCTGGGAGCCTTAGCCCTTAGCAGATGTGGCATTTGAGCAGCCTGGTCTACTGGAAAGTGTCCCTGCCCATGGCAAGGGAGTGGAATGGGATGAGCTTTTAAGGTTTCTCCCAACTCAAACCAGTCTGTGATTCTATGGAGAGAGGTCGAGGGGGGTTTGTAACACTGGGTTGACCAGTGGTGGTTCAGGAGTGCTGTCGCTGAGCTGCTGCAGGGTCACTGTGGGCAGCTGCCTGCCCTGGTGAGGAGGATGCTGGCTGCACAGGAGAGCTACAGCCGGAATGGTGGAACATGGATTGTAAGACTTGCTCTGTTCTAGCTCCCAGCGTTCATGCAGAGAGACAGAAAATTGAAATTGATCCTCTTCATCCATGAAGAAAAAGCAGTTCTCAGTGGTATCCATATTTATTTGTTTTTCCTCTCAGAATATGTGGTGCAGTTGATCCCCAGAAGCTTCGCAAGGGCAATTAAAGCAAGTCATACTGTGGGAGCATTTGTTGTGCTGAATCTTGTATTTCTCTTTCTACCCAGCTGAGTCAGAACAGCTGCTTAGCAAAGGATCTGAAGAGGTTTCGGAAGCAGTTAGAAAGGGAAGCGGCAAAGCCTGGGGCAGAAAAATATGCCTTTATTCTGAGGACCCTCAAAATGCCTTCAGAGTACTATTTGTTTGTGGAAGAATTCTGCAATTATCCTGGCATCACTTGGGTTATGAAACTGGTAAGTGTGTGCTCTCCCAAGGAAAGTGAGAGATGAATGGATGCCTTCGTTCTTCAGAGGGAGAGGAAAATATACAGGAAACCCGCAGGAAGAATTGGGCAGAGCAAGGTGACATGGAGCAGCAGCGCTCCTGGCCAGGTTCCTGATCAACACATACCAGCAAAACACTGCTTCTTGTGTAACAGTTTATTTCAGCAGCCAAAAGTCAGCTCAGTTTATTTGTAGAGACAAAGTCAACCCAGTGGTGAAGGTATAAAGTGCAGAGCTTGGTGTGGAGGGACAGACTGTGCTCCCAGGGGTTCTGGCTGAGTTCATGCTTTGAAACCTTTCAGTTCAGCTGCAGGTGTGCAAGGTGAGTGTGTGTGCAGGACAGGTGGCTAATTGGGCTTCTGGTTAATGAGCATTAGGGCAACCCCCAAAGATGGAGCTGTGAAAACATCTGTTTTGATTTAGGGAAATCCATTGTGTTAGATGTCAGCTGTTGCCAAGTCTGGTGTAAATTTACTGGGTGGAATTCCATCCTGAGAATGTGAAGAGATTATGGAAGACTCCATTGTCACAGAATCCCAGAATGGTTTAGGTTGGAGGAGATATTAAAGTTCATCTCGTTCCATCCTCCTGCCATGGGCAGGGACAACTTCCACTAGACCAGGTTGCTCAAAGCCCAGTCCAATCTGGCCTTGAACACTTTCAGGAAGGGATATCCATTACCAGTCTGGAGCACAAGCTAGGGTGGATTTGGTTGACATGAACTTCTCTCTGCCCTGCAGGTAGAGAAGGGCAGCCTTATGCTCTGAGTCACGTTTGTCCCCCCAGACCTACAGCTGCCTGGAGCTGTGCAGAACTCCGCAGCTTCCACTTCAGCCAGCGATCTAGGGATTCAGGAAAAATTGTGTTTCCTTTAGAAATTCTGACAATACCATGTGGCACTGAGAAATGCCTTGCCCGTGCCAGAGGATTCAAGCCATTTAACGTCCTAAGTGTTGTGCTGTGGTGTGTAATTAAAAACATACCCCTGCGAGTGAGCAGTCTCTGTGTTTTGTGCAGCAGGTCTGGTGAGGAGGCTGGGACAGGAGGATTTGTCTTACCCTTGTGAGAAGTGACTGGGAGGTAATTATGCAAACTAACTCGTGAATTACAACCAGGAGGATAGCAGCTAGTGATTATCTAACTCTACAAATGGGAACGTGTTAATTGGCAACAAAACCCTTATATTAAGCAGATTTTATGCCCCACAACCTCAATTAACATGGTAAATAACCAGAACACAGTAAATAAGGATATATGAAAAGCTTGTGATTACTGAAATTATACCAACAACTTAAATAGATCGTGGCTGACCTCAAAACTTGCAGGCAAGTAAAAATAAACTCCACGTTACTCCTTCTGTTGGTCTGTGTTCTGGAGCAGCCCCGTGTTGTGACGTTCTGGGTTGCCCACTCCCACGCTCAGAGGCAGTAGTAGGTCAGGATGTGCCCTGTGCCACATCGTGGGGCTGGAGGAAGCTGGACCTGGGGAGCAGGGTGGGAGCTGTGCTCCTTGGGTGTCTTGTCTGCGCCACTCCTCACCCTCTTTTATGCAACGTGCAGCCTAGGCTGTCTTCAGGATTTTTCTGCTCATTTGCCATAGTTCACCAACATCTTTTTTGACTTTTCTGTTTAATTAAGTTCTTCTGTAACGTACACAAATTTAAAATGGGACTTAAAATTCCCAACAACATATGTTGCGTTACGTATATTTCTGGAAGCGTGTGACAGAGTTTGTTTATTTGGTGCTGTGGGAGTTCCCCATAGGCTGCCTGCTCTGCCTTTCCTCCAGGAATCCTCCAAACACAAATATGAGGGGGTTTTTGTTGTCTCTCCCAGCCCCCATAACCTTAAATAAACATGCTTGCACATGAACAGTTGATGAATCAGGTTATGCAGGTCTGCTGCACTGAAATTCTGGAAAACTGCAGGAAATGCTAACGTTAAAGCCACTAAGTCTGCTCTTCCATCTGTAGGTTGGCAAGTCACAAGGTGGGGGAATGTTCCTGAAAACTGAAATGCATAATTGATTGAGGAAGGTGAGAATGACTGTCTTTTCTTTGGGAATATCCAACAGGCATTTTGTTCTTTTGCTCTTTTTTTGTCCTCTCCTTCTGCCAGTGCTTGGTTTGTTCTCCCATGTGCTCCTCCTGCCATATTCCTTCAGCATTCTCCAGGGCAACAATAAATGTTTTTACAATGGATTTTCCCAAATGGCTGGATACTTTCTCTGGGATCTGATTTTTTACACTTTGTGTACATATTTATATATAAACTTCCAATCTCAGGTACAACTAACACTAGGCAGCAACTGGGTTATATTATCACGTATATATAAAATATGTACATGTTTTATAGTATATTTATACTGTACATTTTTTGGGTGGTCCTGCACAGGGCCAGGAGCTGGACTTTGATCCTTGTAGGTCTCTTTCAACTCAAGATTTTCTAAGATTCCAGCAGGGTAAGAAAAGGACTGCAGTTCCACTGCTTGGTATTAGATGTATCAGATGAACCTTGTCACTTCCACCTCCTGCAAACACCTACAGGACTGGGCTGGCTCGTCGCTGCTGCTGTCACCCTGTCTCTCTCCAGCCCTTTTTCATTGGAAAGCTGGTGTCACCGGATCACTGGAAATGTCAGTTTGACAAATCAGCTCGGAACAAAGCTGAAATGTCACTCTTGGTTTTACTGTTAGTGGTTGAATTTTGGCAGCCTTTCTTCTTCCTTGGGTTCACAGAGTGTAAGGACAGGGTGATTCACGGGAGAGAACTATTTGATTTTCAACATGTCACACTTGCTGCTGTATTGAGTTTGATAGCTTTCATTTGATTAACACATCTTCCCAAAAGGTATGCCACCTCAATTTGATGGTTTAGGAGACAGAAAAATCCATCAGTTCTCTCTGTGAAAGTTCAGCAGAGTTCATGCTCGCTCTAAATGATCAAAAGCCTTTCCAGAGTGCAGGTCCAGCAGGCTGCCTTGGGGGAGGGTGTGCCAAGGTTTGGAGACATGGTGAAGATCTTGTTCCAAGCCCCTGGCATGGGCAGGGACACCTTCCACCAGACCAGGTTGCTCCAAACCTCATCCAACCTGGCTTTGAACACTTCCAGGGATGAGTGTTACTACCCACCTTTGAGTGGTAACCGAGGTTCTTGTTAATACATCCCTTGGGGTGAATTAGAGTGAAATGACACTGAATGACCAATGTACATACATGAGGCAGGTTTGTTTTAAAACAATTTAAAAGAAAAGGAGGCACAGAGCTGTTCTCATTGTTTTCTATAAAAATATAAAAATAACACAAAGTCAAAACATAAGGGAAAGAAAGAACAATAGAAGATAGTGGAGAGGAAAAATATCACCACCCATGGATCCAGTGATGAGATTTGATCATTATAGTTTCAGTGTCTGTGGTCTGCATGATGGTCACAGTCTTCACCCCTTAGGAGCCCACACAACAAAGATTTCCACGGGTTATATGTGTTCAGTCTTAGAGGAAATGCCTCGATACCGCCCTTGGGAGGTTTTACACTGTCACATGCAGCTGTGCCTTATCGGGAGGGAGGAAATTGGCATGACAAAAAACATTACCCCACCTCTGCAGGAGCTGCTTCTTACGGGCCTTTTCCCTTATCTAATGCAGTAACACTTTTTCTAAGTGGGTTATCTGGGAAACTACAGATCACAGGGCTCAACCGATTTATCTAAGCAAACTTTGGTTTATCACAATGGGCCATTCACAGCTTCTCTGGGCAACCCGTGCCAGTGCCTCACCTTGACTGTACAGCACTAGCTCAGGGCAGTTGTTCTTTCCTTTCCCATTACTTGTTGATTACTTCTGATTTTTACTATTTTTGGTCAGCTAGCATCATGCAGTGTTGGATTTCAGCTCAGGTGACTGAAAACTGGGAAAATGGTTAGGGACAGACAGGGAAAATAATTAATTGTCGCTGGGGCACAGAGGACTGTCAGAGTGAGAATTGCACATTGGCTTGTTCAGTGTCTGTTTGTTTTGGATCTTTATTTCATCCCAGATGTTCCTCTCACAAACAGGCAGCACAAAAGCCTTCACCTGACTGATCCTGACCAGGGGAGGGGGACATCCTGCCTGCACGCTGCTCCAGGCTGTTTGCTGTGGGATCTCTGGCAGGTGCAGGTGAGCTGACCTCGCCCTGCCAGCTGCTGCTTGTACTGCAGCCACTTAATTGTGCTGCTTCCTCTCCTGACACGAAGCCAGGTGATTTCCTTGGTGGCACCTTTAGGCGTGAGGCTGGGCCAGCCTTCTGCTTTAATGTTGCTTTGTGCATCTATAAGGTGGATCTTTTTTACTTTAAACTCAATAATGTTCTGGTTAGTGCACTCCTGGTAGGTAGATGTAGCTTAGCCCTTCGCTTCTGAGACCTCAGAGGGACAGCAAGGCTGGCATTGATGCACACAGCTGTCACTGTTAAGCTGCCTCTCTCAAGAGGCGCCAGCTGAGAAAAAGAAAGAGAGAGAGGGAGGAAGGAATAAAAAATTAAATAGATTGTCAGATTCCTCATGAATCTGAGAATGGTGTTTGAACATAATGGAGGACGGTGCTGAACTTCCCATTTTATGGGTGGCTCCCTTCTATAAATCTCTCTTGTCAGTAGGGAAAGGAGAGTCTTTGCAGTACCCTGATAGCAGAGAGGATGTCGATTGCTGCTGGGGAACTTCTGATGGAGACCTGGGGAGCGTTTTCTCTTGTAGCTGTACAGCAGTTAAGCCTGGAGAATTTAACTGCTGAGCACGACTGGTGGCCCCAACCTTCTGGTCTCTGGCCTTTTACTCAGAATTGTTGCTGGGCTGTGGAGATTATGATTGAGAACAAATCACATGGACTAAATGTGTGGTCATCTGTTGGGAATGACTTTGTGTAATTGTTTGGATGTCTCAGGGCTGCAGGTGGGTGATCGAGCACCTCGGACAGTGCCCCACTCCCAAGTGTGGGGCAGGGCCAGTGGAGGTTCTCCTTGTGGATATGNTGACTCCCAAGTGTGGGGGAGGAACCTCCCTGCGGCCTGTGGAGGTTCTCCTTGTGGATATGGACAAGCACTTTCATCCGGTGTTCAGAAAGGCATTAGCAGTGACAAATGCTACTTGGAGCTCCTGGGCTGTGACATCTCAACCCACCAGGATCTGAAACCCTCAATGTGTTATTAAGCAGACAAGGGGTTATAGTGTCAGGTCAGCTGCTGGCCCTGGGACGGGGGTGTCTCGTGATGCTTCCACACCTTGCAGGGAGGGGTTTGCAGGATGAGAGTGAGCTGGTGTGGTGCTGCAAGTGAGGTGTACAGATGTGTGAACTGGTTACATGAAGGAAGCTGCCACCTGGAAGGATATAGCTGCTTTTAATCAGAGTATCAGACTTCAGCTGGGTGCAGCACCATATAACACTGTCAGATCTCTAGCCCTGTGTTGTGAAACCCTGCCAACCTGGCTATTTCTGGAAGATGTTCCCCTCCAAGTACCAGCAAATCACAAGTATCAGAGCACTTGCCAGAGATGGAGGGTTATGATCATCTCTCCTGCTTATGTGTCCACAGCAGTGCCCCATCAGCACCAATAAACCTCCCCTCAGAGTGCTTTGGCTGCCAGCAATGAACATCACCAGGTCCACGGTGCACTAAGGTGCAGGCCGGGAACTGAGGGTACTTCAACAACAAAAAGCCCCTTTTAAACAGAATTTGACTCCGTTGTTTTTGTTTGTTTTTTAACACAGGTTTTCTCCCTGGTTAAGTGAAAAATATTTATCATGAAATTCAGCTGAAATTCTCAGAAATTTATCTGCTACATACGCAACCCAAGTATTGCAACAGCAGGAACCCGAGAACGCAACTGATTTGTCATTACAAGAGTTGAGAGAAACAGGAAGAGCAAACAGTACTACAAAAATGACAAGCAAAAATAAGATTATTATTCTTTCAGCCTTAGTCATTAGAAGTGCAAGCAGAACCATAGGTAAGGCAGTTTCCCTTAGATGTGACTTACGTTGATGGTGCTGTTCTATGAAATGCCTCTAATTTAACTCTTCCTTCTAACAAGACATGGTCACTGGTATTACTTGTTACAGCACCGTGTCCTGTCAGCTTCAGCCCAATATTTCACATGGTGCCACTGAGGACAGTTTTATTTCAAATGAGCAAATAAATTCAGCTCGGTTCCGGTCTGGGATAGCTCTAATGTGCACAGTCTACTCTGTTCACAGCCTCAAACAAAATTACTGCCAAGGCAGCCTGCAGGTAAATGGCCGGAGTAACTTCAGTTGGTCAGGAAAGAAATGAATTGGAATGAAAGTGTTCGGTGCCATCACAGTGCTGCTGAGCTCTCAGAGAGATATCTGAACACTCTGCTGGGAACCTGCTCCCTGCAGACACCCACATCTGCAATTTAAAAGGGTTAACGCTTATTCTGTGACTCTTCCTCAGCACTTACTGCTTCAGCATGACTTTATTTTTCACTTTTCTTTCTGGAAGCCAAAGGGATTTTTTTTCTTCAGTATCATCAAGAACAGGAATAGAAACTTTGCAATAAGCTCAGAATGTTCTTTGGCTCAGCACATGGGAAAGAGATTTAGGGTTGGATTTCCTATTGCTTCACACTCACTCTTGCCTGTTAGCAGGGTGATTTTGTGGATTTTGTGGGCAGGCATTTTTCTTAATGAGCCATTGGCAAAACTGCCTGTTTCTCCCTAATTTACTGTTATATCTCCTCAGCTGGGTTCTGGAGGTAAACACTTCACCTTCCCACACTGCCAGCTGCCAGGGAGACTCTGAACTCAAGCTCATCTTCTGAAAGACCCACTTTGCATTGTGAACAGGGAGTGCAGGGGGGGTGAAGATGTTTATCACTTTCTGAGGGGTTTTATTACAGTGTTTGGGATGGATGGTCTGGTTTCATGATTTTCTTGGCAACTGATCATAATCCTCTAACCTTCACAGTGATTAAATGATGAATATCCAGAAGCAGAGCAAAGTAAGGAAGCATGTTGCCCCTTCAGAGTGGGAAAACAAGGCAGCATGGGGCTGCCAAGGAGCCCGTGTTGGAGCCAGGACGTGCACAAGAGCTCTCTGTCGAGGTCCTTGTGCACTGTGCCTCCCACTCGTGCTGCTGCTGGACCGCTCTGTCCCCAGCAGCTGGTCTTGCAGCACTTTGTCATTGACTTTAGAACCGTGCTAACCCCAGGTATTAATAGCAGAGAGATGTCCCCTGCTTTCAGCTGTTCAGCTGTGTCCCTGGTTGTCTGGGAGCTGATTCCTGCATGCAGCTGGGGGATTGTCATTGCTCAGGTACTTCAGTCCGTGCGTTTGATGCCATAGGCTGACAGGGAAAGAACAGCACGTTGGAGGCTTTGACCTGGTCTGGAAGGACAGGCCTGTCAGCAGAGGGGGAGATCTGGGTGCTCTGGTGAATGAGAACATCACGGCAAACACAGATAGGTGCAGAGTTCATCCAGGGCTGGCAGGTGCCCTGCCAGTCCCGAAGCTGTCAGCACATCCGCAGGAGGGGAACACACATCTTCACCGGAGAATAAGACTAGGGTGTGAGCTCTTATGGAATCAGGAGACCAAAAGGACCAAATGTTTTCCAAAAATGACTCTCTGCAGTTGCTGTGGTGAGTGTTTATTGGGCACTTTCCTGAAGCTGGTTGTGTATTTTACTGATGGGAAGCAGCAGTTGGATTCTCCATACTTGGAGAAGCTGACACACAGAGCATTTTTTGCCAGGCACACCTCAGAGTGTCTACAATCATCTCTGGCTGTGGATTCTAACTAACACACGAGTGGAGCCTCACCTGAAAGATCAGCTCACCTCTACAGGCAGGAAGAGGAAGGTGATGTGTAACTCACCTGTTAATGCTTTCATTGTGGCTGCTGTGTCCTAGGAAGAAACAACTGAAGCAGCTTTTCAGGAATCTCGCTGCACAGCAGAAAGTGCGGTGCTGATCCCAAGCTTGGGATGGGAGACACCCTCATGGATGGAGTTCACTCTCCCCTTGTGTCAGGCAGCAGCAGCAGCTCCCACTTCTCTCTGGACACCACTGGCTCAGCAAAGGGCACTGGCTCCCTTACTTCTGAGAGTTTCCTAGTTTGGAAGCTGCAGTGGGCTGGAATGAGGTATTTCAGCTGACACAGGGGTGCCTGGCTGCTCAGCTGGCCCTCTGCACTGCAGAGCTTAGTTCTGTTCCGTGTAAGAAAGCAAATGGGCTAAACACATTCTGCACAGCAAAACAAAGCTTTTAGGGCAGGCAGGCACCTGATCCTCCTCCTGCTACTACTATGGAAACATGTCAGAGCAGAAAACCTGTTGCCATGAGACCGTAAAAATAACCCTGCCATCACATTACGGAGACACGGACTGGCTGCAGCACGCAGGTTATGTAAGAGCAGCTCCAACACTGGGATGTGGCACTGTGAGCTGCCTCTTGCTCCCAGCAGACAGGCAAGCTTCTGAAAAAGCTGCAGGCAAGACAGTTCAGGTAGTAAGTCTGTTATTTTTAGTCTGTGTATCTGAAATGTAAGCCTAAAGTGGACAAAGACACATTTAGGGTACCTAGTGTCAGCAGCAGAATATTAAGTTAGACCAAGCAACGGTAGTTGAGGTTTTTGGTTTAAAGAAATCACACCTCGGTTTTAAGGGGTCAGATCCAGGGCATTTTTTTGAACTCTGTGTAATTTGAAGCATGTTTAGAACTGGCCAGGGCAGGAGAAGGCCTTGCTAAGTTGGAGGGTGGTCAGGGAGTCAGGGAAATGGTGGTGCTGTGTTTGAAGTTGTCACAGCTGGGAAAAAGGAAAGAGCAAGGGACCAGGCCCAGCTCTGTTACTCATGCAAGATTTGGCAGAACAGGTGAGCAACCTCAGGGCTGGAGAAAGGACAACAGCCATGTTTACAGTTCTTAAAACTCTATCCAGAAATATCTCTACAGAAGTTAAAAAATTAAAGGCTTGGCTGGACCCAGACACTTCCCTGTACACAGAAAAGAATCAAACTCACTGTAGTCCTGTACTAATTATCATTATTTTAAAAAAATCTTATGTTCTTGACCAAGTTAAACACTTGGGGGAGCACATTCAGAGGGGTGAGTGCAGAAAACAGGAAATTTTTAAACCTTTGCAGGAACTACTCCTGGTTACATCAATTGTCCTTTTACTACAAGACAAACTCAGTAACTATTACTGCTCAGCCCCCCTCAGGCTGCTTTTTTAAATATACCCAAGTTTTATCCCTCCATCTAGTCCTGAAAACCTCATTTCTGTTGTCTCTTGCCTCCCAACAGTGGAACAGGTTTTCCCAGCAAGACTAAAAGGATGCTGCCTCCTCCTGCTCCTCCCTACACATCCTTAGAGATTCCTGACGTGCCTCAGATGTACAGCTTTGCTTTGTTTGAATGCCACGGGCGTGCACAACTCCTCTTCTGTGCTTCAGGCATGTGGAGGATTCCCAATCCCTCCCACTCCTGTTCCCAGCGTGACAAAGGACCAGCTCTGAAGCCAAACCCCAGAAGCGCTCACATAAACCCCCACCAAAGAACATACACACAGAGCCAGGAATGTCCCACCGCTCTGATTTTAATGATCCCACTTCCACCCCAGCCACGGGCCTTTGCCCAGCGCTGTATCCAGCACGACTCTCCCACCCAAGCTCCAGCACAGAGCAGGAAAAGGTTTGTGATCCAAAGAAACTGCAGTGTTGTAGCTGCGGAGCCAAACGATTCCCAGGGCCCTCACCTGCGTGGGCTCTGGACACACCAACGTCCTGCAAATCCCAAGGACTGTGGCTATGGAAACATGAGCCCACAGTGACAGCCAAACACGCTGTGACAATGGCACGGCCACCTCAGCCCTCCAGGATGCGGTTGATGAGCTTCATTTCCTCGGCAGACATGGGATTCAGGTTAAACCCCTTCAGCTCAGGTTTACCTGAGAAAACACACTGACAAAATCAGGATTTTGACACAAAGTGGAGCAGTTCATACTAAACTCGAGAGGGGCGGCGGGAAGGGCAGGGACAGCCCTGGAAGCTGAAGTGGGGTCACCCTAGCACAGTGTCAGAGGGGGTTTAGGGGGCTGGTGGGTGACAGCTCCACACAGAGACAGACAATGCTGCTGGGGCAGGGAGGGAACTGCAACACCAGTGGAAAAGAGGCTGCAAGAGCACATGGAACTAAGGAATTTCTGGACCCTCCCGACGCACGAGTCTGCTGCCAGGCACTGAGCAGCTTCCAGAGTGGGAGCATTTACCTTGAGCTTCATAGAGCCGGTTGACCTTCACACGCAGCTCTTTCCGGAGGTTGTTTATCTCTTCATCCAGCTCTTCCTGGTCTGGGGTGAGAGAGGCAGGAATGAGGAGGACTGCGGTGGGCTCTGGGATGAAGGCTCAATCTCCCATGAGACACAGCACAGGGGGGTCCTATCCTGCCCTCCACCACCCGCGGGGCCAAGCAGCTTCCACACGTGCTTCCCGGGGCACAGCACGGGCCAGAATCAGCCTCTCGAAAGGTTTTGGGCACCTCAAAGCCCATCCCTGGGCGGAACTCCGTTAGTTTAGCCAACGTCTTGTTAATTATGGTGCTTATTAAAACGCTTAGAGCTACACGGAGCCCTCGGGATGACCTCACCCTGCCGCAGCATCTCCCGGGTCTTCGCCTTCGGCAGCTCGATGAACATGTTCCCGAAGCAAACCATGGCCTTCTCTGGGGAAGAGGAGGGAGAGGAAGGGAAGGGGCTGTCAGTGGAGCTGCTCCCCGACGTGCGGCCAAGAGGTCACGGTGGGCGCAGCCAGCCCGGCCTCACCGTCGGGCTCCGGGTCCTTATGCAGCGCCCGCAGGGCCTCGCGGTTCCGGTTCCGCTTCACGTCCAGGTCCACGATCTGCAAGGAGAGCGAGAGAGGCAGGAGCGGCAGGGGCTCGGGGCTACCAGAGGCGGGACAGAGCGGGGCGGGGGAGGCCCGCCAGGGCTGGGTCGTACCTGCTGCCGTGCCGCCAGCACGTCCTCGGCTAGCTCCTCCACCTCGGCCAGGTAGCGCAGCACAAAGGCCGGGTCCCGGGCCATGGCGGGGCCGAGCGGGACCGGGACCGGGACCGGGACCGGGACCGGAGCCTCCACCGGGGCCGGGCCGGGTCCGCCGCCGTTCGGCTCCGGCCGCAGCCGCAGCCGCGCTGGGAGGGTTCCGCGGCGGGAGGGGCCGGGGTCAGCGCGCCCTCTCGCGGCCACTGCCGGGAGCGCTCCCCGGTGCGGAGCGGAGCGGCGGGGACCGAGCGGGGCTGCGAACACGCGCGGCCGGGATCGCGAGAGGGGCCGTGGGCGGCAGCGGGCTGGGAGGGACGTGCCCGCTGGCTCGGCGCTAGCGTGAGATCTCGTCCATGGTGTGGACTAGCGATCCCGGGATTGGCTCCGGGATGTCTCTATCCCCACGGGTCTCACCGCCCGGCAAAAGGATGGAGGGTTCAGCGTGGCCATGTGGCGCTGAGCCCCAGAGTGGGGGTCCTGGCCCCGCAGCCGGCCCCCAACCCACCCCGCTCGCCACAGCCCGGAGGGACAGGGGGCTGTGGGCCCCTGCCTTGCCCGGTCCCCTTGCGTGTGAATTATTTATAACTTGTCACAGCCTGTCCCTTTGCCCCCAGCACCACCGTCTGTCTCCTCTTCCTCGCTGCTTCCCAGCACGGTACCGCTGTTGGCAGCTGGGCCCTTGGAGCATCAGGTGGCCTCTCCCTCCTTTTTTCATCCCAGAACGCAATAAAAGGCACTCAAAGCGTGGACCGATGAGCTCAGGTTTCCTTTCGCGCAGCTGGTGGCTCATCTGTAGCTGAGCGTCCAGGACCTGCCATCCCCAGGGAGTGGAGCCGATTGTGGTCCCAGCAGCTTGACTCACTCTCAGCCAGCCCCAGTGCCCCCGGTCTGTGTTAGGCAGGGGCTGGTCCCGGGAATGCTCTGACAGGGGACCACATCCATCTGCTGCCCTGAATGACCCTGCCTGCAGGAAGGGAAATATATTGTACCTCAAAATTATTTCCATCCCTTTCTTTCTGTCCCACCCAACCGCGAGCAAAAGGAGCTGGAAAAAATGGGGCGTGGGAGATGAAGGGAGACCCAGCACTGATGATGAGGACTGGCAGATCCCCGCTGTGTGCTCTCTGCAGTGGGAAAGGGGCCCCAGGAGCCCACCCAGGGCTGGTGGGTAACAAGAGACATGGGTTTTCATGGCCCATGTCCCTACTCTGGACAGACCCCTGAAACAGCATCTCAGGTTTCGGAATGCAGCCCTGTCCCCAGCTGTCCATCTCTGCCACCCTGTCTGTGCCACTCAGCTGCTGCTTCCCTGGTGATGATGGAAGGACCTCTGATGTGCCTTAAATAAGTGCTTTGAAGGAAGCCCCAATGAGCCCCAATGACCTGCCTGAAGCAGCAAACAGGGGCCAGGGAGAGGAGGAACCCCAGCACTTGGGGGCCCTGGCACACGCACTTCATGGGACTCATTTGACAAGGAGCTCCCTCAAAGTGGTGACTCCAGTGCTGCAGCCCCTCTGGGCTGCCAGAGATGAGGACTGCAGGGGACGGGGATGGAGGGAGCGAGGCAGCAGTTGGCCAGTGGTCACCACACTTCTGTGGGCAAATAATCCTTTAAGGGAGATTACCCAGATCGGAAGATTACTGGCCCTAATCCCATAAGGTCATTTGTTTCAGTTAGCTGAGATCTCCGTCTGCAGCAGCGTCAAATGAAGTACAGCAGCTTCAGGGGAGCAGTGGGAGCAAGTGCTGGTGCACACACAGGCACTCTGGGCTGGGAATGATCCGCATCCAGGTTAGATCCCTTCCTGACATCAACCAGAAAATGTACTGGGATTGGGGCTTGATGCCAGTGCTGGGAAATGCTCATTTGTCAGTGGGAGCAGCTGGCTGGAGAGCTGAAAAAGCAGGAAGGAGGGAGGGCTTTCAGGGTCTGGGCAGGAGGGATGGGGATGGGGA